>OX637590.1:1856692-2052238 GCA_951800085.1 Comarum palustre
TATAGTATACATGATGGCAAACTGTATCGATGAGGGCATACTTTCCCTGATTTGAAGTGTATTACACCCGAGGAAGGAGACCGGGTTTTGCAGTCACTTCATAGCGGGGTATGTGGAAATCACTTTGGAGTCCGTAACCTGGCTTTCAAAACCCTCAGAACGGGATATTACTGGCCTTCCTTGGAACAGGATGCCAGAGTCGTGGTAGATTCCTGTCTTCAATGTCACCAGTTTGCAGCATTTCCCCGGGCCCCATCAGTCCCGCTATCAGTAATCATTTCTCCATATCCATTTTGCATGTGGGGGATTGATTTCATTGGACCTCTACCCACAGCCCCGGGACAGCTCAAACACGCCATTGTCTCAGTGGATTATAATTCCAAGTGGATAGAAGCTCAACCCCTGGCTCGGATCACAACCGCAAATGTTAAGAAATTCCTCTGGAACAATGTCTTTTGCCGGTTCGGAATCCCAGAGACGTTTATCACAGATAACGGGACACAGTTTGACAATGACGAGTTCCGGGAGTTCTTACATTCCAATGGGACAAAGGTGCTATATGCCTCCCCTGCACACCCGCAGACTAATGGACAAACTGAAGCTGTTAACAAGCTGATCAAGCAAGTTCTGAAGAAGAAGCTGGAGGACGCAAAGGGCTTATGGGCTGAGAAACTTCCAGAGGTTTTGTGGGCACTTAGAACAACTCTGACAGAAGCCAATGGGGAGAGCCCATTTTTTATGACCTTTGGCTCTGAGGCAGTAATCCCGGTAGAGATGGAAGTCCCGAGTGACCGGGTACAACTGTTCGACAGGGAAACCAATAATGAGGGCATTCACCTCAACTTGGACCTCCTGGAGGAACGCCGGGAGCGTGCACATCTCCGGAATATTAACAAGAAGCAAAAAGTGGCCAAACATTACAATTCCCGGGTTATCAAGCGCCCACTCAAACTCGGGGATTGGGTGATGAAGGAGGTTATCCCTAAGCCAACGGGGTTGAAAGCTCCATGGGACAACCCTTATGAAATTGTTGAAGTCGTGGGCCCGGCCACGTTTTACATCAGGGGTACAGATGGAGTCACGCTTCCACGGCCATGGAACGCACAACATCTACATCTCTTCCCCAAATAGGTACCAAGTTATCTATGAATGTCCAAATTTATTATGTTTTGATGTTATATATAAAGCCTTTCAGGCCCACAATGCATAAAACCCTACCGGGTTATGTTTATCAATCAGTTTGTTGAGTGAATGCAGCCTTTAGCGGCCCTACTTGTATGCCTTAAACGGCAATCTTCGATAATCTCCGGTAATCTCCATGACATGAAATATTGCAAGCCTTAACGGTCTTATTTCACTGTCAAAACTCGGCAATCTCCTATAATCTCCGGTAATCTCCATGACGTGAAATATTGCAAGCCTTAACGGCCTTATTTCACTGTCAAAACTCGGCAATCTCCGATAATCTCCGGTAATCTCCATGACGTGAAATATTGCAAGCCTTAACGGCCTTATTTCACTGTCAAAACTCGGCAATCTCCGATAATCTCCGGTAATCTTCATGACTTGAAATATTGCAAGCCTTAACGGCCTTATTTCACTGTCAAAACTCGGCAATCAAAGGTAATCTTCGTAACTTGAAATATTGCAAGTCTTTCACGGCCTTATTTCAGCCCTTGGAAGTCCTAACAGACCCGTAAAGCCCTAGCGGCACTATTTTTATTTACATGCCAAACCGGCATTATATGTGTAAATTTTGTCAACACTTGGATATTATGTATCAGGTTACCGTGTTATTTCACAAGAAGAATTATGCGAAGGAAAAGATTGATTACTTTCATTCAAAGAGGTCAGTTACAAAAGTAGCAAACCGCTACAAGTAAAGACTAGTCTACAAAAGCTCAGACATAAATCCTCAGAAGCTCCAGCTCATGGCGCTGCAGACCCGCTTCCCCCGCCAGTGCTCGACCCGCCACGTCCTCCCCGGGGCCGTATGATAAACTGTCCTCTACGGGGTAGCGGCCGGTTTTGAGGACCCCCGACAATCCCGCCACGGCATGTACCTCTTCGGGCTGCTGAAGCAGGAACTGGGGGACTCCGAACCGGGTTTGTAGGAGCTCTGGGCTTTGCAGCCACAGCAGGATTCGATCGGGAGGTGCCTGCAACCTCATCGGGTCTGACATGACCTTGGTGACCATCGTAACCCGCTTTATCGAGCCAGCCTTGGCGAATCCCGGCGCTAACAATTTCTGCACGAGCCTCAGCCCTTGCCGTCCGCAGCTTCAGGTCAAACTCGGGGCTCGCCAGAAACTCGGAGACAGCAGAGTCCTTGGCCCGGGAAACCGCCTGAACCAACTCTCTTTTCTGCTGCTCTAGAGAAGTCACTTGTTGCTGCAGCGCCTGATTCTGTTGAGTCAGCTGAGCAATAGCGGCATCTTGAGAACACCGCTCCTCCCGGTGACCCTCGATGACCCTCTTAAGCTCCAAGTTTTTAGCCACCAACTCTGCCACTTGGTCTTCGGCCTTGGCCAACTCCTTCCATGATGCGACCGCTGATGCGCTGGCCTCTTCCCGGAACCGAGCCAGGCATTCTTCGCTCGCTGTCACCTGGTCCCGGGCCGCCCGGAGGTCGTCCTTGAGCACTCTCTCCCTCTCGGGGATACCTTCATTGATTAGCCGATCAGTTGGCAAGTATGACATCCTGACCGCCTACAAAAAAAATTTAGCGGGTTAGTATCGAGAAACAGAAAAAACCCCAAACACAAGTCACACGAAGAAAACACTTACTCGCATCAGCTTCTCCTGTGTCCTCCGGGCGGCAATTACCGGGTCTTCGTGCTCCAGGATGCAGGAGTCAGCGGCACAGTTCTTCATGTCCGCCACCATCCTCTGGACGGGCACGTCCGCCATCTCTCCACTCGCCAACTCTTCCATGATCTCGTGGACGGCCCGGTGCTGCTTCCTCTCCTTCCTCTCCCTCCTTTCCTTGCTCCTCTTCCTCCTCTCGGACCTCGCCGAGCTGGATGCCTCCCGGGCGCGTTTGCGAGAGGGAACGGGTTCCACTTCGTGAACTTCGTCACTCCGGTCACTCCCCTCAAGGTTTTCCTCGCTCATCACCCTTTCAACACCTCCAACCTCTTCACCCCATCGTCAGCCTCATCTTCAGTCAACTCCTCTTCACCCGGGAGCACAGATGAGGGCACCGCGTTCATCACCGGTTCTTCAATCTCCTCTTCATCTGCCAAGGTGAACTGAGTCACCGGTTCGTCAACTACCGGGTTTTCCGCCACCTCCGCGGGATTCCCATCAATTTCCTCTTCCTCCTGATACACCTCTGTTCTGAGAACCTCAGCCAGGTACCCAGGGATCTCGTTGTAGTGCAAGGTATCAACGTGGAATTGCTGAAGATCCCCTTGCTCGGCTTCTGGGCGCAGGAAAGCCGCTTTTGTGGTCGGATCGATATCGTACAGTAGACCATCCGCTGCTTGCGTCCGGATCCCGGCCCATACAGCTTTATCTTCAAAGCCGTCGTATATCCCCGGGTTCTTCCGCCTGGTAAACTCCATCGGAAGAAGAGCTACAACAAAAAACACAGCCCGTTACACAAGAGCATGCCATATGACAACAAGAATTCAAAGGACACTGGACACTGGACAAACCTGGTAGCTCCATCAACCGGCACCTGCTGTACACGTACAGCCTACAAAGCCGGTATGAACTCCGGTCATCTTGCCCACGGAAGGCCCATAGCATCCTCCGGATCCTCTTTTCCATCACCGGCTCCAGAGGAATATCGGGGACATCTGCAACAAACATAATTATAACCCGGGATAGCGAAAAGAGAAGAAACCGGAGAGAAAGAGGAACTTACTTATCAATGGTTGGAAGTCAACCGGTACTTGAAGCGTGTATCCCGGGTCTTGAAAGTTTCTTATTAAGAAACTTTTCTCCCTCCAGGTCCGGCTCACTGAGGTTGGCAGGTCCTCGACGATCTTCTTAAAGGTCGCTTTGGACTTCAATTGGATAGTCCCGCTAAAACCCGCCTTCCAGGAATACTCGGCCCGGTACATGGCGTGCAACTCGTGGTATGTCGGCATCTGCTGCCTCAATACTTTGTACATAACGCACAACCCGAGAAGCTGCCTCCACATGTTCGGGCCAATTTGCCCGATAGCGAAGTTGCTGACAGCCAAGAGGCACTGCACCTCTACTTTCAGCGGGAGTGACAGGCCGCACCGCAGCTGGTACTCGTGGCACAGCGTCCACCCATCCCCGGGAGCGAAGAATTGGTCCTCGGGTTCCAAAGGGCGTATCTCAACGGACTCGGGGATCTTCCAGTTGCTCCTCAATTCCACGATCTCCTCCGCTGTCAGTGAATACCCGGGAGGGTCGAGAGCGGTACCATCAGTGAAGGTTACAAAGTTGGACTCGGGGACGTGAGTGTCCATTGCTTCATTGGCCATCTGCAAAACCAAAAACACGGGGACGTCAACAAAAACCCAGATAACCCGACGACCACAAGTTAAAATCCCACCCAGCATAACGCAGAAACCCAGAAACACATTCTTGGGAACCCAGAAACAGTACAAAAGTCATCCCAAAACACAAAAAAGGAGCCATACCTTACTTGTGAATGTTTGAAGGGGTTTTGAGGCAGATTTGAGTCTAGGAATCAAAAGAAACAGCGACAGGAGAGAGCGAAAGTAAAAAAGCACGAAAAGGTTATCGGGTTTGGAGGTGAGACAAAACTGTCACCCTCACCCCCTATTTATACAGTTAAAGGCATACACTGAAGGGACATTTCGGTTTTTCGAGAGAAACGACACGTGTCAAGCATGCCGCGTCACAAAACCGAAAAACTTTTCAGTTTCCCCCACTACAACCCGGAGACGTCGTTTTAAATTCTCAACGTAAGAAGTGTCTGCGGGTTACGCTTGCGTACGGACTTGGGGGACTGGGTACCCCGGGTTTGGTTGCTAACTTTGTAACCCGGTAAAGAAAAGATTTTAAGTCCCCACCCAAGCATACCCCTTGACTGAGGACTTGGGGGACTTGTTTATAGGTGGAACCTAATATTTCACCTTTACAGGGTTACAATTCAAGAAAGAACCTCCAAATGTCTGGTCAATTATTAAATATGCATTATTTATTGTTCTTGAAGTATTGTTTACAGGGTGAAAGCCCAATCGAATGTGAGAAGCCACTCTGGGTCCTTTGTCAGGGCCCAGTTCGTCATAAAGCTAAGGAAAAGCAAGGGAAACTGTTCCCACATTGGAAAAGGACAAGGCATGCTGCCTTTAATGCAACTATAAATACCAGCGCGGACCTCCCGGTAAGACGACGCGCAACTTCCCGACTATTCTTGAGTTTTCTGCTTAATTGACAGTGTCTAACTTAAGTATCGGAGTGGCTTCCCTCGGTAAACCCGGGGACGCCTCTTTGACGTGTTTGTTCTTTACACAGGAAAACTCGGAGTACAAGGAAGTACGCTATTTCTGGAGCCGTGCCACCCGCTAAAGGGACCACGAGTTTACCCGGAAACATGAGTTATTGTGGCTGAGTAATCTGTTACGTGATTTGGGTATCAAACCCAAAAGTGCTATGCAGTTGTATTGTGACAATAAAGCAGTAATTGATATATCACAGAATCTAGTGCAACATGATCGTAGTAAGCATGTGGAGGTTGATCGTCATTATATAAAAGAGAAGTTGGATGCCAATATTATTAGCTTCCCTTTTGTTCCTACTGAAGAGCAGATTGCATATATACTCACCAAGAGAGTATCTAGAAAGACGTTTTATGATTCACTGTACAAGTTGGGTATGATTGATGTGTATGCTCTAACTTGAGGGGGAGTGTCAGCGTGAGTCATATTAGGAATGAAATATTATAATTATATCGTAGGTTTATAATTACCAGTTATATTTCTTGTAATTTCTTATATAAACCGCCACTGTGAGATGAACAATATCTCTGAGAATTTATTCTTCCATCTTCATTATATTTGACTTCAAACACAACATTACACGTGTGAGCGCATACCAGCCATTAGATATGATCAAAGACATCAATATTAAACGTATGCACGAGCGCAACCCTTTCGTACGCGGAAATGATAGTAAAAAGTTTACAAAAATAGGAAGAGAAGTCGAGAGACTACGAAAAAAAGGGCAGAAGAGAGAATAAAGTCGGAAATAGACATTTAGACACCAACATAAGGATAAGGATAAGGATAAGGATAGATATAGACAAGGACAAGAAACTTTGGGGTGTCTCTCTTCCCCTTCAGACTTAGCTCACTGCGAGAGAGAGAGTTCTAGACTAAGAATTTGCGGTCACTTCTCATTCTCATCGACAATAGACAATGGGGGAGCCTGGATTTTAATCTGATTAAGGCACCAAAAAACTATATATTCTAATTTATCTCAAGTAATTTTTCATAACAAAAAAAATATCTCATACCTAAAACACACAAAAAATAAAAAAAAGTCATAGCTTGAAAGAAAGAAATGGATAGAATTCAGTAATTAAAAACAAAGAAAAAAAAATTTAGTAGTAGAACAAGATATAAAGGGAGACAAAATTATAAAATAAGTCTTCAATAAAAAAGTCCCTAAAGAAATAGACAAAAAAAATATAAATAAATCCTTGAAAAAAAAAAGAAATATATAGAAATCAGTTTTTATATTCCATCAAAAAACAAATCAGTAATTAGAAAAGAAAGGGAAACAAATCAGTAAGTTATAAAGGGACACACAAAAAATAAAGTCAATCAGTAATTAGATAAAAAGAAAAAAATGAAACAAATATGAAAAATAAAATGACTTGTCACGGTTTGAAGCCAGACCAAATTGTTACAAACATAAAACCTACCACTTAACCAAACATCTCATCTTTCACATTAGGGGGCACTCCTCTACTAAAACTTTTCTAAAAAAATAGAGAATGGGGCACGAGACCTACTGGGCTCCCGTGTCCCTCCGTCGCTGATGACAGGTGAGTGGGCTGACCGAAATTGGGTGGTTCAAACCTGATTGAGGGCATACCAACACCTTTCTCTTCCCTGATTGTTGTCGAACCTTCTTGACCGGAATTTCTATTGAAACTTATTGGTCGTTGGTGAAATTTCAGGCGACTCTAACAAATAATTTATTAGTTCTATTTCAAAGGTAAAATTAATGACTTTGTCCAAGGGTAAGTACTAAGTTGATTTTTTTGAGGATTTAATGTTTATTTTTCAACAAATTTTTGAGATATTTTGATAAATTTTTAGATCAGGATGTTACACGATAATTCACATGAGTGAGTGCGACCTTTAACACTTACATGAAGGTTAGATTTCGATCAATACCCAACCTATAGGCGAGCACACTTATACGATCACCTATCAAAGTTAGATTCATTGGCCGTTCAAGTGACATGATAGTTTTGAAACTTTAAAGACAATGATTTACATACGTGAAAAAAGCCATTCCGCACCACATTAAAGTTTAAAAATGATAATTCACACGCGTGAGTGTGGTACTTTCGCACGTGCAGCGTGCAGTAAGGCTAGTTCCTTGGAAAAATCTATGGTTGGGCATTTAACCGAATGTGTTACTACCAGAAAAAAGACTTTAGCTGACGAAATGACCAAAAACAGGCCGATGAAATTTTTTTTCGTTGGCTAAGTTAATTTTTCGTCGGCTAAAGTAATTTTTTCGTCGGCTATAGTCAGTGAACTTTAGCCGACGAAATTTGAAAAGTTTAGCCAACGAAATTAGGGTATTTCGTCGGCTAAAGTACCTTTTAGTTACAAAATTGCACTACGGATATTTCAGTGTCCGATTGACTATTATGATACCAATATGGAAGCGGAACGGGAGTTCGAGTCAAACTCACGGTTAATGCCGTGGCATTTGGGCTTTTTTGGCCATATGAGTTCGTTTAAGGCTTCAAAATGCAGTTTTTTTAAACACTTAAAACATGAAAACACCTAAATCTGCATGTATATGAGGTATTTTGGTCAAACCTTCAACACAAAAAACTCTCACCATGATGAGATGTAAGTGCCCATATAAAAATTTTGAGATATTTACCCCTCGATGATAGGGCTTCCCATAGGGATAAATAATGGTAAGTAGTAGGCATGTTGTGATTCCAATCATCAATATTCACAAACAAAAATCCGACCATCAGATATCATCAATATGTTGAAATATGTCAATGGTAAAAAATTCAACTTGATCCGATAAATTTAAGAGCTTCATCCGGACGGTCAATCTCGTAAGTCAACCCCTAAATTGTATTGACCACAACTATTGGCACCGAGACTTTACCGGAATTACGTGATTTTTTCAGATGTATACGTATTTCACCATTCTTGTCATATCTTATTTCACGACTTTTTTTTCGTTTGAAGCTTCTATATATAGGGTATATGGATTAGGGTTTAGGGTTTTAGCCGACGAAATTAGGGTAATTCGTCGGCCAAAGTTAAATAAATAAATAACTATAGCCGACGAAATTTATTAAAATTCATCTGCTAAAGTTAATTAAAATTTCAATTTCAAAGGACTTTAGCCGACGAAATTATATATTTTCGTCGGCTATTGTTAAAAATTTTGTCAGGAATTTTGAAAATTTGAGGGTACTTTAGCCGACAAAAGTATATATGTTCGTCGGCTAAAGTTATTTATTTATTTTATTTATTTAACTTTAGCCAACGAAAAAATTAAAATTCGTCGGCTAAAAGTACCCTCAAAATTTTCAAAATTTTCGCCAAAAATTTTAACTTTAACCGACGAAATTCAATATGTTCGTCGGCTAAAGTACCTTCAAAATTTCCCCCAAAACTTTTAAATTTTTTCTATATCTTTCTCTTTCTCCATCATCTTCTTCATCTCTACCTTCTCCTCATTCTCCTCCTCATTCGGCTCCTTCTACTTCTGCTTCTCCTTCTCCTTCTCCTCCGCCGCGGCTCCTCTTCCTTCTACTTCTGCTTCTCCTTCTCCTTCTCCTTCTCCTCCGCCGCGGCTCCTCTTCCTTCTACTTCTCCTTCTCCTCCTCCGCCGTGGCTCCTCCTCCTTCTACTTCTACTTCTCCTTCTCCTTCTACTCCTCCTCCACCGCGGCACCTCCTCCTCCTCCATCGCGGACAAAATTTAAACATTAGGCGGAAAAACGAAAAAGAAGAAGAAAAAAAAAGTAATCGAAATAAAAAAAGAAAATTTTCAAAATAAACATTTTTAAACTTTAGCAGACGAAATCAAACTTTAGGCAATGAAATTTAAAATTTAGGCGACGAAATTTAAACTTTAGGCGATGAAATTTCATCGGCTAAAGTCCAAATATTTGTCGGCTGAAATTTAAACCTTAGGCGACGAAAAATTTCTTCGTCGGCTTAAGTGACGAAATTTCGTCGTCTAAAGTCTAAAAATTCGTCGCCTAAAGTCCAATCTTTAGGAGACGAAAAATTTCTTCGTCGGCTAAAGTGTGGAATTTAGTCGATGACTGTCAATATTTTCGTCGGCTATACTTTAACCGACGAAAATGTTTAACAGGCCGATGAATTTTTTTCGTTGGCTAAAGTATTTTTTCTTGTAGTGTGTGGTAAAACCGATCCAATCGAACCAAAAAACCGGATAGGATAACTGAACCAAAACATTTAGGTCAAAACAAGTAGTGAACTGATCCGAACCGTTTTAATTCGGATTGGATCCAATTGAAGCTCTTAAACAAACCGACCTGAATTATATACCTGAAACACTAGTATTATTATTTAATTTCATCACTACTTACAGCGTACTCTCACACACTTAATCTCTCTATATAAAAGATAATTTTTCATTCAACTCATTTTGTGTAAAAATTTGTTTGTGTAGAAAAGATAGGAATACATTAGATTTCTTGTTGTACTTTAAGTTTATAAAAAGACATGTTACTCAAGTTCAAAACTTGAAGCTTAACTTGACAGTGAGATACTAGATTGACAACTTTTTTTCAAATATGGACCAAAATCGAAACCGACCCGATCTGATTCGAAAATTCAGATGGGCCGAATATTCGGATCAAAGATTTTTAAAATCTGAATTAGATTGAAAAAATTTTAAATTGGATGGGACAAGTTGATAGAATACATTTTATTTTTTTACCTTTACCGACAAAAACCCGCGCTTAAAATATATTTATTTCGAGCACGGGTTTTTCTGGTCCAAGTTTATTTTGTTTTTACTATGAATAATTTTCCGTTAACGATAATTGTCCGGTTCCTATAAAAAACCCAAATCCGAAACACTATCCGTATCAAACACGGAAGACATGTGTTGATTTGGGGTGGGGGGAATAACATGTCATGTTTCGGTCGAGATCAGAAGTGACGGATAGAATCTGCTGGGCATGAAAACTGGGAGAAGATGATGAACAAGGTATCAAGAAATATGATGAACATGTTCCTTGAGCCTTGCTATCTGTCAAGTCGTCGTTTCAATTGTTCAATCAACAAGGTTTGCTAATGATCCATCGTCAATGGGTATTTTGGACTCTGATTTGAGATTGACTGCTTTGCTTTGTGGTAGGCGGCTTTAGGGAACATTCCAGAGTTTGTCAAGATAGTCGAAGTGGGTCCGAGGGATGGTCTCCAGAATGAGAAGCAGATTGTTCCAACTCATGTGAAGGTCAGGTTGATACAGATGCTGGTTTCGTCGGGCCTCACTGTTGTTGAGGCTACCAGCTTTGTCTCACCCAAATGGGTTCCACAGGTACACACATTTGATCTTTTTTCTCAATCTTCTAATTGCTCATATATTATGTTTATCGTAGTTGTACTTGGTTGAGAGCAATGTCCTGTTGTTGATCGATTTCAGCTTTACATTTTACATTGCTTTGCTTTTAGTGACTTTCTTAGGTTAGATTTACTGATTAAGTTAGCTTGTACAACTTTTCAGTTTTTTTCTCTGTTCTCATCTACTTATATTTATTCTCCTTCAAATTATACAAATTTCAGTTCCCGACAGAAGTTTTGAGTATCATTTGTGCTGTTTAAAGTCTGAGTTGTTCCACTTAATTTTTTTGTTTCTTTATTTCATGGTTTTAGCTTCTCTTTTTTTGTTGTACTTCTCTTATATATATTTTGTTTGTGTCCTTGAAACAAGTAATGGTTTCATTTATAAATCAACATTTTAGTATCTTTGAATTAAGTTTCTCCCCCGGCCATCTTTTTCGTAGTTTGGTTTTCTTTACATGCCCAAGACTTATGGTTGGGGAATCTAATAATATTTAGTGTCTTGTGGATCTTGAAAATTCAGCTGGCAGATGCAAAGGATGTAATGGAGGCCATTCGAAGTATGGGAGGTGCTAGATTTCCAGTTTTAACACCCAATCTCAAAGTGAGCAATTTCTAGTGAAGGCATTGTTTCTAAATTGAAATGGATGTGTGGGCTTAACTGATTTTTCATAAAGCTCTCTTGTAGGGTTTTGAGGCTGCAGTCGCTGCTGGTGCAAAAGAAGTTGCCATCTTTGCTTCAGCTTCTGAGTCTTTTTCAAAATCAAATATAAACTGCAGCATTGAAGACAGTCTCAGACGTTACCGTGATGTTGCTAGTGCTGCTAGAAAGCTTTCTATTCCTGTTCGTGGGTATATCTCCTTTAATACCTTATCTGTTTTGGACACTGTTTGAGTTCTTTGAGTTCTCTTATCTTCATTGGATGTAGATTGTTATATAAGAAAGCAATTAATTTTCTGTTGATTATCTTCAGCTTCTCTTAAATTTAAGGGACTAATAGAAGATATGTTTTAGCTTCTTATCTTCGTTGCTCAGACATTTGTTTTGTTTGAAATGCTATAAGATCCCCAGTGATCACTTTTAACCCAATCAAGGACCGTTACATTATTTTTGTAGAATAATAGCATTGTTTTAGAGCTGACACACTTCGTTCTTGTATTACCTTTCTATCCCAGCCTACCCCAAAAATCGTAAATCAAAAGTTATATTCAAGAATTTAGACTTCTTTTACACCTTTTTATTTTGTTATTGTTTGGCATATTTAAGTTCTTGTTCACATACATTTTGGGGGACAAATGTCTGTGTTTCCCGGGGTAACTTGATATTATTTCCAACTGATCTAACCATTTAATGATCTTGCTAGATATGTATCATGTGTTGTGGGCTGTCCAATGGAAGGAGCTGTACCCCCATCTCAAGTAGCTTATGTGGCCAGAGAACTTTATGATATGGGTTGCTTTGACATTTCTCTGGGTGATACAATTGGTGTTGGTACTCCGGGTAAATGTTCTTTTCGCTGGCTATCATTCAAGTTGGCGTGACTGTATTTCCTTTGTATGTATTGTGGGAGTAACTTTTTTTTTTTGAATCAAGATGTTAGCATAAGTATTGTGGGAGTAACTATCAACCCTTATAATTTGAAAACCAGTTTTCTGCATCCTTCCAATCCCATCATCTAATCATCTTGTTTTGCTGTAATTCGTTGAATTTGACCTGTTAAATGTAGACTGGCGACCTATTAAACCAAATACCTTAATCACCTCTATGGGTCATCTAATTATTCTACAAACTTATGCACCTCATTGGGTCTCATCTAATTACTGTAGAAGCTTATTAGAAAGGCCAGACTGACTGTTTAAGCTTGCTCTCAAACTGAATCCCTGGCCCAGTCATGTGTAATTACGTAGGGAAAAGTAATATTTTTTAGTTATTGCTTAATCGGTTGTATGAAAATTTATGACATACCTCCTACATGAATATTATTTGACATTTGTATACATGGCTGAACTATGCTGATGTGGATAGTTATACCACGTTTTGGTTAAGTTGATTTAAATTCTTTTTATATTGTCAGGTACCGTTGTTCCAATGCTTAAAGAGGTTATTAATGTAGTTCCGGCCGAGAATCTTGCTGTCCATTTCCATGACACTTATGGCCAAGCTCTTTCAAACATACTAGCATCTCTTCAGGTAACCATGTGTTTCATCTTGATTTTAGAAGGGAAGCTTTTACCTTTTGCTAGTGAGGGTGGCAATTTTTTTAACATGATTAGAACCAACATATTTATCCTACGGTAGAGGGGTCTGTTTTGTATGGCGATTTTATTCCAAGAGTAATCAGGCTCACTTTGTACTGTAGCCACTCATTTTACATTTGATACCAGGATTTCCATTCATCTCAACAAGGAAACATATTTATTAGGGTCATAGAAAATTGCAAAAGCCTAACTTCATAAATTATGAAAGTGGAAATGGTCAATTGGTGGGCACAATAACGTAATACTAATGTCATTTTGAATCAAAAAGGAGATAATGCTATTTTTTAATCCCCTATTTGAAGAAAGAAAGCAATGATCCTCCCTAGAATTCACATGAGCGCTTCTCATAGTTCTACTGGTAAGGCTTGTTTAAATTTCACTTACCTTTTGATGATTGTAGCCTCTTTTGGACAATGTAAGGTTTGAAAAAATGTGATAGGGTATAATGGGTTGATGTTCATTGCAAATTATGACTTTGTTTTGCAAATTACGAATTTTGAATTGAAATTGAGAAGTGGCTGAGTATTCATTAAACTAGAAATAAACGTTGAGGAGTTTACCAAGCTAATGTAGCAGCTCTTTTTGTTTTGTATCCCTGGTTCTGAAGACCTTATTGATTCTTTTATGTCCAAAATACAGAATCCCTAGTAAATTATTAAGTCAAAAATGTAATGACAAGACTAGACGTATTTTACTGTTAATTTCTTTCTATGAATACCCCAAAATTTACGTGTGGTTCTGATTTCTAACAAATGAACCAACTTGGTGTGTTCCTCAATCCTAATGCTGGCTAACATCACATGTGACTTAAAGTTGTTTCTCTTAGTTTCTTAAACGAATGAATTTTGATTAAGTTTATGATTGTATGATATAGATGTAATTTTTTGTAAGCTCATTGCGATTTGCAACTTTCCCTTTGCTCTTCAATTCATCTTTTTTTCTTTCTTTATTTTCTATTTTTTCTCAATTTTGAAGATGCAAAGCATGATAGCAAGGGTAACAACTTTTGATCTTATAATCTCTGGAGCTTTCTTAAGATGGGTATTAGATGACAATATTTCATCTTGGCAGATGGGCATCAGCACAGTGGATTCATCAGTCTCTGGTCTTGGGGGTTGTCCATATGCTAAAGGTGCGTCTGGCAATGTTGCTACCGAGGATGTTTTGTACATGCTGAATGGACTTGGAGTGAAGACCAACATAGATCTTAAATTGCTGATGTTGGCTGGGGACTTTATCTGCAAGCACTTAGGACGCTCATCTGGTTCAAAGACAGCTGTTGCCTTGAGTAAAGTCCCTGCGCATGCCTCTAAGCTATAAGTTTCCATCTCTACATATTTTAAAATGCTATGTTCAGTTATGGTTAACACTAAATATGGTTAACAAATTTGTGTTCCATCACTAAATATGGTTAACAAATTTGTGTTCCATCACTAAATATGGTTAACAAATTCATCAAACCATGAATTCTAGATATGTGGTATGGTGCCGATAAGTCTTCCAAGTAGAAATATGGTTAAATTTTGATGCCCAAGTTGTATGTAAGCTCATGCGTTGTTTAGGCACGAATCTCTATCTGCAGTTATGATTGGAGCTTGCCTTCAGGCTAGTAAAAAGGGGTTGAACATCGGAATTATTTTGGTATGAAATGCATGGCAACAAAGATGTCATCTGAGACTCTATCTTGAGCATCTTGACATTCGTATTAGGCTTGTTGAGTCATCGTCTCTAGGGATGGGCGTAAGAGATCCGTCTCAGTTAGGTTCACAATGTTTTTGTGTTGGCTTTGGTCAGCTAAAGCATGGTAAGATAAAATAAAAGTGCCAACTTTGTGAACCTGTACTCTTTATTCATCTGGCTGGTCCAATTGTGTCTTCGAAAGAAAACTAGTATCCAGTTCACCCAAAAAGATGCTAACATTCAATTGACAGTCTCACCTAGTTTCCATTTCTTGAAGTGCTTCTTCATACTTGATTATTTTTGCACTCAAAACTGGTTGGAAGGAAAACTGATGAAAACTTTGGGGGTTAAAAGAGGTTGATCTTATTATGATTCGATTATCCGTTACTAGGAAATTTTTATGTTTCTAAGATCCTTCACTGGTTGCTTGCGACCGCTAGAAAAATTATTCAACCCTTTTGGATACAGAGAAGAAGAGAATACTTTTTGACTCGCAGAGAAAATGTTTAAATTGTGTTCCCTTACATTCTTTAAGTTGCCTTCAACATAGAAAAGAAAAAAAAGGTTCATTTGTCGCATTTCGCAGCCAAAAAATTACAACGAAATACCGTTTGGTCATTTGGACGTTCTAAACTGATAGTCCAGCCTATAAACAGGTAAGCAAGAATTAGATAGCATATTCAGCCACAACTTGGGATTAGAGAATTCGTGTCCACAGGAAGCAATAGCATCGCTTAAGAAGTTGGCCTCCAAACTCGCATTAGTTGCAACAGAATTCGGGGGCCTTCTGCGGAATTTAAAACGAGGGCCTTGTAAGACAAAAAAACAGGACTAGAACACACAGAAACATCAAAACTAAGCAATTGAAATTGATGAGAATGAGCAATTGAGCATAAATCTGAATTACCAAGAATTGATAGGATATAGAACAATATATTGTTTACATTGATCATCAAAATCAGAGGAACAAGGAAATAAAAAAACATACAAATTTCTATCCATTTGCCTATGAACTTCTCCAAAATCTCATCCAATTTCATGAAATCGCTAAATCTTACCAAAAGAGAATACGATAGCCATTGCAATATTACTTGATAAAGATGGATCTTCTTGCATTTTTAGCTGCAAAATCATCTATCAATCTTTCATAATCATATTTGTCTAAAAACCTACTTTCAATTGAAATCATAGCTAATGCATTTAGTCTTTCTTGTGTCATGGTTGACCGTACATAGGTTTTCAATAATTTCAATTTTGAAAAACTTCTTTCAGCTGAAGCCACAATGATAGGAACTATCAAAGGAATCCTATATGCATGACAAGCAAATGGATAACATTTTGCCCTTTTTATAAAATTTAATATTGCAATGGATGTGTTTTTCTCACTAGGTAAATGCTTTTGTAAGAGTTGCAATTCATGAAATAAATCTTCACTATCTACATCTTATACCTGGTCTTTTTGCAGCTTTTGTTGAAGATTGTTGCAGCTTGTCTTCAATGCATCTCCATCCAAAGCGTTCAATCTCTCAGCAGTAAACAAAAACCCAAGATATCATCATATTGTTGAAACTGCTCAAATCTTCTTTTTAATAAACCTATGGTTTGATCCACTAGGTAAACAAAGTACTCAATCCTAAAAGACTCTTCAGCTGATTGTTCGAGTGTAGGTTCAGATGACTCACTACTCACCTCATCAAATTGCTTTGGCCTCTTTATTTTTCTCTTCTCTTCAAACACCATACCAATCTCCATCTCAATAGCTATTTCTTTAGCACAATCCACAGCTTTCTTGAACCCATTTTCTCGATACTCTTCAAAGAAAGAAATCAAGCCTTTCATATTGTCCGTCGCTACATCAATAAGCATCTCCTCAGATTGTAACTCTTTGCTAGCTATGTTAACTTTCGCCAATATTTGAAACCAGATAACCATGCCCACTATGAAATCAAACTTCGGCAATTCATATTCAGCAAGACATTTGGCCTGACTTTTGATTTTGTAATCTTTCTCACTTTCATGAAGTTGAAGTAAAGCTTCCCTAATCGCTGGAGCTTGGAGCACAATGAGTTTTATACTTTCAATTCGACTTTCCCAACGAGTCACCGACAATAATTTCAGAGTAATTCCTTTCTTTGTGACGAGGTCCGCTGGGCGACCTGCAATTTAAAACCCTATTATTGTAGTAACTGTAAGTAGGGATCGTTCTAGCCGGGGACACTAGGAAAGGATTATATCTGCATTAAAATAAGTTAGTAATATTCACAAATATAAGATAAACATACAAGTACAATTCTGTCACAACTATATAAGTATAAAACACATACACATAATCATATGCAATCGGCAAGATATAAATATGACACTGATATATATAAACAAAAAGAATTTAAATTATTTACAAGCTATTCACATATTTACCGAATTATGATGGGGCTTTATGGTGATTTCTAGCGTCCTAAATCTAAATCTAATATTTACATTAGGTGGTGGTCAAACATCACTTAAGCATCAAATAACACAAACACCGTTAAAAATGCAAATCAATTTCGTGCAAAGAACAATAGCAACGTTTAGATGATCCTAGACTTTAATTAATTCCAATCTATTAGACTTCTCATGTGTACTTAGAAACTTTCTTCCGGCCTGATTCTAAGACATATATGTGTCACCCTTGTTTAAGATTTCCTTCCGGCCTAAATTAAACAAAAATACACTTACGTTCTAGAGTCGATTAGAGACATGATCCTAGGTATGGCGTCACTCATCCTATTAGCATTCAAATCACTCACCCTAACAACCCTTTGCAGTAACTAAAACCAAGAACTTCCTTCCGGCCTGAACTTAATCCTAGATTACTACGGCTTATTAAACTCCCCCCTTTGGAAAACATCCGTGCACTAGACTATCATAGGGTTCGATTACATGATCAGGTGGTGATTAATCAATTAAAGTTAAACATGCATAAAAACATAAACTACTGCCCTAAATCACAAAACCAACAAACACAACATAACGTTACATACTACACACATTCACATGCAAATCACAAAGAAGAACATGCAATTAAACATAGAATGTAAAACCGATAAAACCAAAAGATGAATAATATAAATGAAACATTATTACACAGTAAAATTACATAAACCTTATGAAGATCCATACCTAACTTACCTAGATTAGATCGGCTAAGGAATGGTTGAGAATCGGTGAGGATTGGCGGCATGTTTGGGAATTTTCTGTGTAAACGGGTTTTTGGGTAGAGCTTGGTTATTCTAAGCAAAAGTAAATTGTTAGATTGTTCAAATTAGAGTCAGCTTGTACTCCTTTACTCTTAGCTAAATTCGACACTATCAGAGTCAGCTTGTTCAAATCTTCTTTAAGCTCTATTATGGCACTTGACTCTCCATAAGTGTTTGCTTCATTAACACGCCTTGTTGAAAATGAACCAAATTGTTGATTGTTTGTAGCACGCATCTCTAACAAGTTACTGGCTTCTTCTCTGCTTTTCTCCATCAACGAACCTCCAGCTGCATAATCAAGGAATTGGCGTTCCATAGGGCGTAGTCCCTCATAAAAGTACTGAAGCAGAAATCCCTCACGTATCCCATGGTTAGGACACGAAGCAACCAAAGTCTTGTACCTCTTATAGTACACATCGAAAGCTTCATCCATGTCTTGCTTAATTGAAGTAATCTCCTTTCTGATCTGTGTCACTCTAGATGATGGAAAATACTTAAGGAGAAACTCTTTCATCATTGTTCCCATGATGTAATTCGTCAAGCTGGCACTGCAAAGAACCATGTCCTAGCTCTGTCCTCAAGTGAAAACGGAAAAGCCTTCATCTTGACTAGTTGCAAATCGGCACCCTAGGACACCTAGTGTCATAACAAAATTCAAACTGTTGCAGATGATGGTTCGGATCTTCTCTACTAAGTCCATGAAACTTTGGCAATTGGTGGAAGAAACCACCTCTCATTTCAAAGTCAGCCGATTTTCCTGCTGCTGCAGTTGGATAGGTAATGTTATTTGGCCTTACACCTGTTCCATTGACTTGACCATTCTCTTCCCTTAATGAGGTCATTCTGACAGTTTCAGAAGTAGGATTCTCGTGAATTACTGGTGACGGTTCACAAGATGATAATGAAGGAACTGGTGAATGTGGTGGTGATGAATTTGGTAAAGTCTGGTGTGATGTCGATGGAATGTCAATATTGTATTCTTCTCTGACACGCCTAAGTCTGTTGTTGATGTCTCTCATCCACGTGTAAGAATTGTTCATTCATATGCTCCTGCAAAACCAATCGGCACAAATGACCAAAGATCAAGTTAGCATCATCATAAACTTAAGTAAAAACGAAAATAAAAAATGAAACTAGGCTAGGCAATATTAGAATGCACACAGCACAACAATCAACACAAAACACTAAATATGCAATATGCAACATGATATGCAAAATGATCGATCATAAGTATAAATGCAACATGAATGGCAAACATAACACACTTAAATAAAAACCTACAAAACAAAAGAATGTTAGCTAAACATGACACACGGCATGACAATATAAACACATAGGATACACGGCATGACATTGTATTAACAAAACAAGCAACTAGAACACATAGGGCACACGGCATCACATAGGCACATAACACTTTCAAGCACAAGATGTCGACAACCTATAATGTTTCTAGTTGATTTTATTAACCCATAATTTTCAAGGTACGTGGAGTAGGGAAGACCACTGTGCAATGAACTGATACAGCCCAAGGTAGTGTTATGCTTCGTCCGATATACCTCAAAAATTAGAGCCAATTCGTGTGAAGGTTATGGCGTCATATATGTTCAAGTAAATTCTAGCGTTTAAAGTGTGGTGATGCTTCGGCCCAAGCATTTGGCTAGTTCGAGCGGGTTCCGTGGTTTCAGAAGGCAGTGATGTTAAGATCCACGGAGGGCCAACCCCCTACAGGAACCTTTACGGGGCCACCTTTGAGATCTACACGGATCACAAGAGTCTACAGTACATCTTCACTCAACGTGATCTTAATCTACGACAGCGGAGATGGATGGAGTATCTTACGGATTATCATCGACGACATCTTAGTCTACTCCAAGACACAAGCAGAGCATGAGTATCATCTTCGCACCATTCTACAGACCTTGTGGAATCACCAGCTTTTCGCCAAGAAGTCAAAGTGCGAGTTTTGGCTTTCAGAGGTGTAGTTTCTTGGACATGTAGTCTCAGCTTCAGGCTTGACAGTGGATCCTTCGAAGATCGAGACAGTTCTAGATTGGAAACATCCTCGAAATGTTACAGAGGTGAGGAGTTTCCTTGGTCTAGCTGTATACTACCGTCGTTTTGTGCAGGACTTCTCAAAGATTGCCACGCCACTAACCAACTTGACAAAGAAAGGAGTCAAGTTTGAGTGGAGTGACGCGTGTGAAGAGGCCTTTGCAGAGTTGAAGAACCAGTTGACTACCGCCCCAGTCCTCGTTCTCCCCAACGGTGTAGATCCGTACCAAGTGTATACGGACGCTTCAGGGACTGGTTTGGGTTGTGTGCTCATGCAAAATGGCGGAGTAGTTTGTTATGGCTCTAGACAGTTGAAGCCACATGAGAAGAATTATCCTACTCATGATTTAGAGTTGGCAGCTGTTGTACATGCTCTGAAGATCTGGAGGTGTTATCTTTACGGGGCCACCTTTGAGATCTACACGGATCACAAGAGTCTACAGTACATCTTCACTCAACGTGATCTTAATCTACGGCAGCGGAGATGGATGGAGTATCTTACGGATTATGAGTTCACTCTACGATACCATCCAGGCAAAGCAAATGTTGTTGCCGATGCCTTGAGCAGGAAGCCGAGGTATGAGCTTGCGAGTATTTTTCTCTCTCGCATGGAGGCTTTGGATACGCTGGAGGATTATGACTTAGATGTACGGTTTGGGGATTCTCACGGATTCTTGGCTAGTGTGTCACTCAGGCCCCACATCCTACAGCAGGTGGGGGAGTATCAGTGGAATGATCCAGAGAGCCACTTACTTCGAGCCCAGGTTTACTCAGGTGAAGCCGATAGCAAGTGGAGCGTCAGTGATGATGGACTTATCAGATACAAGGGACGTGCCTTTGTCCATAGTGATGATTACATCCGGAAACTTGTGTTGGAGGAGTCACACCGGACTAGTTTCACCATGCATCCAGGGGCTACGAAGATGTATCAGGACATGAAGCGCCAGTTTTGGTGGAAAGGCATGAAACAGAGTATTGGGAAGTATGTAGCTAGATGTGACGTGTGCAGGAAAGTAAAGGCAGAGAACAGACATCCAGCAGGACTTCTTGAGCCTTTGGCAGTTCCACAGTGGAAGTGGGACCATATCACCATGGATTTCGTCACCGGCCTACCCCGTTCACGGGAAGGTCATGATGGGATATGGGTGATAGTTGATAGGTTGACGAAATCTGCACACTTTCTACCTGTCAAGATGAGCTCACGTACACAATACTTTGCAGATCTGTACATTAGTGAGGTGATCAGACTTCATGGGATACCAAAGAGCATCATCTCAGACCGTGACCCACGTTTTACTTCCAAGCTCTGGAAGTCATTGCAGAAAGAGTTGGGTACCGAGTTACACTTGAGTTCAGCATATCATCCTCAGACAAATGGGCAGTCCGAGCGTACGATCCGTACCTTGGAGGACATGCTTCGAGCCTGCATAGTTGATTTTGGTGAAAAGTGGCATGAGTGCCTGTCACTTGCAGAGTTTGCCTACAATAATAGCTACCACCGCAGCATTGGTATTGTCAGGACCCACCCCGAGTTAAATCCCTTTAACCCGGAGTAAATCCTGCGGGGACCACCTCAAGGGAACTTCTTACTGAAACCCCCTTGAAAAGGCCAACCCTTCCTACCTGCCAACTCAGCACTTCCATGAGTATCTAACAGCAATCCATAACTCATGAAGGCCACCTGCTCCCTAACCTACTTACTTAGCTAAACTGGGTTAATCAGAGCAGTCTACTAAGAAGATTACCCTAAGGAAAATGCGGCAGCAACAGAATGATCGACTATGCCTCGACTCTTGTACGCGCACGACCTCCGCTCGAGACCCTGCGTCACTGGGCATTTGAAAACGAAGAGCCCAGGGGAGAAACATTGAAAAACTGTTAGAGTGAGTGGACGAAAAATAAACAATAAAACACTATAAATTCTCCACGATCAATCAAACCAATAACTTCATGCTCTCCCAAAAATATATCAATTTAAATATCATTTATGCATGCCCACAGATACTAAATTTCTCACAAATGCTTAATAAGTAAACAATAAAGAATATGGGAAGAGAAGAGTTCACAAACAAAATAATAAGTCTGACCTCTCAGACTAGGGTCGGAGCTAAGAGCTCTAGTAGCGCCATCACGCTATGCTAGCTAGATAAAATGAAAACGGTCAACCCTTATAGTATTAACTGACCTCTCAGGCTTGTCTGTCCTCTCAGACCAGGGTCGGAGCTAAGAGCTCTAAATAAAATGATAACGGTCAACCCTTATAGTATTAACCTGACCTCTCAGGCTTGTCTGTCCTCTCAGACTAGGGTCGGAGCTAAGAGCTCTAAATAAAATGGTACGGTCAACCCTCATAGTGCACTACGTAGTTTGCCTGACCTCTCAGGCTAGGGTCAGAGCTAAGAGCTCTAGTAGCGCCCTCACGCTACTCTAGCTAGCATATTTATTGGTCAACCCTTATAATAAAATTCATAAAATAATTTACTCAAATTCTCTATCCAAATAAATCTCTTCCCAAAACAATTAAGTAAAACAAA
The DNA here is from genome assembly GCA_951800085.1 of Comarum palustre. Lineage (NCBI taxonomy): Eukaryota > Viridiplantae > Streptophyta > Magnoliopsida > Rosales > Rosaceae > Comarum > Comarum palustre. The sequence continues at coordinate 1,879,222 of OX637590.1, forward strand.
TCCTTGTCATATATGAATAAATCCAATTCCAAATAAAGTCTCGGGTTCAATTCCGTTCGGATGACGGGCCATCCCCGTCTATAACCATTTCCAGAAAGAAATAGAAAATTGGAGTAAAAATGGTAAATACGTTCAATCATCAAAATCAATGCCTCAACATGATAAAAATCATCAACCGAGATTCCCGCTAAACTTTATCCAGATAAAACATCCAAGAACCCGAGAAAAATATAATTCTCGAAAACTATCATAAAAACCATGCAATTAAATCCATAATTAAAGCATGCATTCATTTAAAATAATATGTCCACTCACTGTACTATTGCGACCTTCCCGCTCGGAAAGCTCCTCGAGCAAAACCCTCGAACTAACCGCGTAGTCGAGCCCGTCTCACGTTCAATCAGAGACTGTACAAACAAACCATTATATTAGTCATTTCATCGTTGACTTGGTCTTTTCCTAGTTTGACCAGGAATCCTATTTGACCACGTGTTGACCAAGTCCCTTTCTTGAGCACTTTAACCTTTTTGACTTTCTTTCCCGGTCATCGACTCTTAACTCAATTTACCGAAAGTCCGACTCAGCTTCCGAACTTTCCTTTATTACTTTAACTTGACGTTAGGGTGTCACATATTAATTCGTTGAATTACTATGGACACCCAACGTGTCACATTAATCAGTACATTTAACCTTGAGTCGATTTACCGATTTAACCTTTCCTCATAACTGGTAACCTTCCATAAAGGGAAAGTTTCCCAAAATGGAAAGTTTCCTAAATTGGTAAGTCTTCCTTAAAATGGGAAGTTTCCCAAAATGGAAACTTCCTACTTACGTCTAATTTTCCGTAAATGTCTAAATTACGAATTAACCGTACTTTTTGACTCGAGTAACGAGGATTCGATTTCTACCTCTTCGGCATTCTGCCGGTTTACGGTATCGCCGGAATCTTCGCCGGATTCCGGTAACTTGCCGGAATTTCGCCATAGTTTCCCCGTTTCCTTCGTCACCAAGTTATCGACCACGCATGCACAAAACAACACGATTTCAGCAACAACTATACCAACACTAAACTCAAATTGCACAACACAGTAGCTCACCTTCACATCGATCCGAGGCAGAACACCAGACCTCTGCCTCTGCCTCTGCCCAAGCACCAGCAGCTGCCCTGCAACTTGCCTGAGCTCCAATTGGTCGCCGGAAGCCCAAGAACTCCTCGCCGGAGTCAAAAGCTCAAGAACCCAGCAAGCACAGTGAACACAGAAAAAGGAAGATTTCGCTCAGGCTCAAATCGAACGTTCAAAGACATGGGAAAGGAAGAGGAAGTACAGAGAAGACGAAACTTACCTTCCACGCGCCCTAACTCCGCCTGGAACGGCCAAAATCCGGCGAAGACCGCCGCACCCCAAGTCGGTCGATCTCCCTCATCCTTGACTCTCGAAGTGAAAAGTGATAGGGGTTTTGAAGAGGAGAACGAGAGGAAGATATTGGTGGTGATGCGCCGGTGTGGGGCGGCCGGACGCAGCTCCGACGAGGGGGAAGGGCGACGCTGTGTCGCGCGAGAGAGGGGAGAAGAAAATCGGGTTTGACCCGATTTTCAACTTTGACCAAAGTCAACCAACTCACTTCCTTTTTATACTTGAATGGACGGTCCAGATTCATTCTCCAATTGATCTGACGGTCCAGATTTAAAGAAGGTAAAAAAGTGAAAAGATTAAATGGTAATTCTCCATTTTACCGGATGGATAATTAAAAATTACCATAAACTTCAGAAATTCACAGAAATTAGCTGGAAGCTCCGAAAAATATTCCGAAAATACCGGGAAACTCGTGACAACACGTAATACAACATCAAGTCATAAATTCAGGTATTTGGTGTACTTTTAAAAACTTGAAAATTAACTCGAGCGATAACTTATCGAATTACCGATCGCAATTAAAAGTCCTCGGTAACTCGTGAGTTTCGGTGAAAGGTAACTTTTATTACTTCAAAAGATTCGGGGTGTGACAGGTATGGCTCCATTTGAGGCACTGTATGGTCGACCATGTAGGTCCCCTACGTGTTGGTTAGACAGAGAGGACAGGGTTCTACTTGGTCCTGATGTGATATAGGAGACTTCATAGAAACTTCTGATTGTCCAGGAGAGGCTTAGAGCAGCCCAGAGTAGGAGCAAGTCGTATGCAGATACACGTCAGACACCCCTTGAGTTTGCAGTGGGAGACTTTGTGTACTTGAAAGTCAATCCCCGTAAGGGAGTTAGACGATTTGGGGTTAAAGGGAAGTTGGCCCCAAGGTTTGTAGGGCCCTTCCAGATAGCTCAGAGAGTTGGATCCGTTGCATACCGGATTCACCTGCCACCACGACTGCAGCATATACATGACGTGTTTCACGTCTCACAGTTACGGAAGAGCCCACCGGGAGCCCCACAGAATGTTATTTGGACTGATGTACAGCTGCGCAGTGATGCTTCTTACGAGGAGAGACCGTACCGCATCTTGGATCGTGATGTGAGGAAGCTCAGGAACCGTGAGGTTCCAGTGGTGAAAGTGCAGTGAGATCACCATAGTGAGGAAGAGGCTACTTGGGAGCTTGAGTCAGTCACGCGGCAGGCTCACCCACACCTCTTCTGATGTCAGGTAAATTTCGAGGACGAAATTCAATTTAAGGGGGGTAGAGTGTGAGACCCCGAAAATTTAATTTAATTTTCCGACACATTTAGGGTTTAATTCCGATTACTTTTCAGTACGTCGTTAATTTCGTCTAACGTTTTCACGTTAAGACACACGTCGCCACATGCGTGACAGTATTTACGGAATATTTTCCGGCACTTCACGTATTTTTCGTACGACTTTTACGTTTGAATTTGACGTTTGGTTATTTTAAATGAATTTTCGAAAATGGATTTGGTTTTAAAAATTATTTTGGAAGTGGGATTAAATCGTGGCCGTTGATTCGATCGACGAATCGTGGCCACTCATTTTCTTTTAAAACCCTATCTTCTTCTCCCTTATCTCCACCTTTCCTTTTTCTCCCTTTTCTCTTTCCTTCCTCCTTCACTTTCCCTTTCTGCTTCTCCTTCCTTTTCGAGCGAAACAGCTCTCCTTCCTCTCTCTTCGACAGCAGCCGGCCAACCTCTCCACCAGCGCGCGTCGAGTCTCACCGCCGCTGCCATTGACTTCGCCTCGCCCCGGCGACCTTGCCTAGACCACCAGCGACGCCAGCGCCGCCCAGCCAAGGACAGAAGCTCGGAGACACTGTGCAAGGCAGATCGAAGCATCTCAGCCTATTTGAGGAGCTAGGAAGCTCCCAGGCACCACCAGGAGCTGCCCAGGAGCAAGGAGGAGGTCAGCGGAGCTCCGCCGGAGGAGTTTCGTCGGAGAAAACAGTGGAGGAAGCTCAAGGTATGAAACTCGATCATTCCTTCTGTTTGTGATGTTGTTGGATAGCCTAGGTTGTGTAGAACACCTATTTTAAAGTTGACCGTTGACTTTTACTATTTCAAAGTTGACTTTTAACTTATACCGTAGAACACCTATTTTACGTTTTCGAACACTACGGTTAAACGTTTTAAAGACTTTTGGTTTACAAACGTGGCAAAGCGACGTAAGTACTGAATAAGAAATAATCCCGATTTCTCGCCGGTTCGAGAATCGGAGTGGTAAACAAGTCAAACCCTAATGTCAGAAAGATAAACAAAGAATGTTTATCAAGTCTTAGTCGTAGATAGTAGATCCTCGAATTACTTATACCTGACTATCATTGTTATCTCACCCACAAACTCAGGAGCTCGTCGACGTAGGCTTCAGGAGGACCAGGAGTTAAAGCGTAGCCAGCTGTACCGTCATACCAGGTAGTAGGGGGAGCACGCCCAATGGGTGAGCCGAAACCCTCTTGGGTCGGTGGCTCTTTCACTTTACTTATATCTATAAAAGTACTGTTGCATTGTTTTAAGCTTGACCACACGTTTCTTATAGTATTTGGTGTGAGTGTGTGAGTTTGGATCGAAAAGTAGTACCGTCGTCCTGATTTCCGGTGCTTGGCCTGAGAGCGACGGGACCTAGTATCTAGCACTCTTGCGGTGTCGATGACCGCGAACCTCCAGAGGGGCTATGCCCTGTTTATTTTATTTTTTATCCCGCTTACGCTCGCCTCGTACAGAGTAAAGCGTGACGTAAGTGCGGTGTGCTGTTTGTTGGGCGTTAGCTGGAAATGGACGCTCTCGCTACTCTGCGCACTCGGGCGCTTAGGTAGTTGGCCCCGGTTTGCAGTGAAGACAAACCCGGGATTTCGGCCGCCCAGATCCAGAAAGTTCTTTCATGTGTGGTCACATGTTTTACCGAGCTTTGTGTGCGTGGCTTGCATTTACATTTCCACATGCTCTTTTCGTATACTGACGAGTACCTACATATATAAGCTAAATGTTTTCTCATGGGTTTTAAACCCCGACTTGGTTGGCTTTGGCCCCATTTGGGTTAGCGAGGACGAGTTACTCACCTCTACATCTTTTCAGGTCTACAGCACCCATCACTAGAGGAGCTGGACTAGGAGATCGCGGAGCGTCGACGGTTATCGTGCATTTCCGTTTTCGAGGACACCCATTCTGGTGTGGTCTCCATATCATTTGATTTCCGTATCTTTGATGTTTGATAATCTGTTGGATACTTTGAGACATTATTCGGGCTCGTTGTTCTGAGACTTTTTCATGTATTATTTTCGTCTCGGGTATTTTTTCCATTATCTTCCGCTTGTATAACATTTGTATGCCACTATGTGTATTTGTCATATCGTATTTGACATCCATATTGTTCATGTGTTGTTTATTTCATTCATAGCCTTGTGGTTTCGGTCCGGAGGGTTATCAATACGTCACATGACGTATTGATTACTCGCCTAATTGGGATTACGGCGGTTACCGTCGTGTTCCAGGGCCGGGAATAGTCTCCGGGATGCGACATTAGTAATATTCACAAATATAAGATAAACATACAAGTACAATTCTGTCACAACTATACAAGTATAAAACACATAAACACATAATCATATGCAATCGGCAAGATATAGACATGGCACTGATATATATATAAACAAAAAGAATTTAAATTATTTACAAGCTATTCACATATTTACCGAATTATGATGGGGCTTTATGGTGATTTCTAGCGTCCTAAATCTAAATCTAATATTTACATTAGGTGGTGGTCAAACATCACTGAAGCATCAAATAACACAAACACCGTTAAAAATGCAAATCAATTTCGTGCAAAGAACAATAGCAACGTTTAGATGATCCTAGACTTTAATTAATTCCAATCTATTAGACTTCTCATGTGTACTTAGAAACTTCCTTCCGGCCTGATTCTAAGACATATATGTGTCACCCTTGTTTAAGATTTCCTTCCGGCCTAAATTAAACAAAAATACACTTACGTTTTAGAGTCGATTAGAGACATGATCCTAGGTATGGCTTCACTCATCCTATTAGCATTCAAATCACTCACCCTAACAACCCTTTGCAGTAACTAAAACCAAGAACTTCCTTCCGGCCTGAACTTAATCCTAGATTACTACGGCTTATTAAACTCCCCCCTTTGGAAAACATCCATGCACTAGACTATCATAGGGTTCGATTACATGATCAGGTGGTGATTAATCAATTAAAGTTAAACATGCATAAAAACATAAACTACTGCCCTAAATCACAAAACCAACAAACACAACATAACGTTACATACTACACACATTCACATGCAAATCACAAAAAAGAACATGCAATTGAACATAGAATGTAAAACCGATAAAACCAAAAGATGAATAATATAAATGAAACATATTTACATAGTAAAATTACATAAACCGGCTGAAAAACCGGCTGACATCTGAATCCATTACATGCAAAAACTTTCTGCTTCCGGGTTAGCAGCTTGATTTCCCGGGTTCTGACCTCTGGGTCAAGGCCTGTGCTAATGCAAATCTTCCTTTCCGGGTACTCCTCTGAAATCTGAATCCATTCTGTTGCTTCAATTGGGGGTTGCCGGGGAAACTTGGCGGGATACTTTTGGCTCTTCTTCTGTGCCGTCTTACTGATGGGCAAGGAATCCGGGTCATCTCTGGGGTCATCGGGTTTGTCAAATGGGGATAGGGAAAAACCGGCTGAAAACATTTCATGCTGGGACTGAGCTGTTGCTATCGCGTTGCATCTGACAGCGACTTCTTGATCTCCGTGAATTGTAACCCAGCCCCCGGGTGTAGGCACCTTCATAAGCAGCATATGACCCGCTATAAAACTCTGTAGGCCCCAAAGGGCATCTCTCCCAAGTATGGAATTGTAGGATGATGGGCAGTCCACAATTATGAAGGGAACTACAATTCTTGTGGACTGGTGCCCGGTTCCAACCGTAACCGTTAGCTGATCTGACCCCAATGGTTGAGTTGTTTCACCTGAAAAACTGATCAATGGCTCGTGGTTTCTATACAGCTTATCTCTTCCTCTTTTAAACCCCTTATAGCAGCTGTTGAACATGACACTGACAGCGGCTCCCGTGTTTATTAGAACTCGCCGAGTTCACCAATGGTCAATCTGAAGAGTAATTATGAAAGGATCATTATGATGCATTTTCAGCGTGTCTTCAGAGTGAGAAAATGACACGGTATCCCAAGGAACCAGTTCCTTGCGGCATTCCTGACGAAGCTGCATTATCTCTAACTCCGGGCCTCTTGGGCAAAGTCTTTTGGCCCGGTGACCTGACACTCCTTGGGTGCCACCCCCGTGAATTGTCATTATCTCCCCATATACTTCAATCAGGTTGACACCTGTAGCGGGTGACTTATACTGCTGTAACTTGCCGTTCTGAATCATATATTCAATGCTATTTCGAAGGGAAAAGCACCGGTCGGTAGTGTGGCCGGACTCGTTGTGATAGGCACAATGTTGCCCGTTGTCTGGCCCTGCCTTTTTGGGAAACTTCCTTTTTGGAGCCGGGGGAATGTCATTCCTATGGCGGTTCCAAATTTCTTCATAGGAGGCAGTCAAATTGGTTAATACTTCATATCGAGGAATGTAAGGGATTTTTGCATCCTGGGTTGGAAGTCTTGGGTATGGAGCTTCTCTTGGCCTCTCTCTTGGTCTGTTTGAACTTTTGCCGTAGTACCCCTGGCCACTCTTATTTTGCCCTTCCTTTCTCCATCCATCAGCTCGCTGGCCTGTGAACCCGGTATTCGTCCGGCGTTCCCCGAAGGTGTCATACTCGGCTTGAGCTTGCCGAGTTACTTCATTGATCAAATCATCGTAACACCTGAACCGTTGCTTCCTGAGCTCAACCACAAAGCGGGTTGGCTTAAGCGCCTGCAAGAACGCCTCTAATGCCACTGACTCATCCAAGTGCCCACATTTGGAAGTCGTAGATAGCCAACGGGTTACAAAGACTTTCAAGCTCTCATCATCCCTTTGCTGCACTTTGAACAATGAAGTGGTGCTTCGGTTGGCACTAGACCGCAAGATAAACCGGGAAAGGAACTTCTGTGTCAGTTGATCATAGCTCTCTACTGACAAAGCCGGTAACTTGAGGAACCAACTCAATGCCTCCTCACTGAGTGTCTCCTGGAAGGCATGGCATGCTTGGGCATCCGTGAACCGGGTTGAATCCAACTGAGACTGGAACAACTCTAGGTGTGCATATGGGCAGCCCGTTCCGGCATACTTCTTGATCTTAAATGGCTTAGCTTCCGGGGGCTTTTTATCTGCCTGAACCCGGGTAGAGAATGGGCTTGCACGGGTAATAAGGGGTTGATACTGCAGCTGCCCTGTCCCCGAGTTAAGACGCTGCTCAAGTTGAGTCACAGTTTGCGTCAACTGTAAGAGAAGCCGGGTCTGGGCATCGGATGGGGGGAGTGGTTGATTTAATACTGGTTCTGGAGGTGGAGGGGGTCCTGAAAGATTGTGATTAAACAGAGGATTGGAGAGATGGATAATTTGGGGATTTGGGGTAGGGTGGGCAATGGGTGGCAGAATAGCGGGTGGAAGGGTTGCGGGTGGGATGTATGCACTGTCAAAAGTTCGCGGGTTTCCATAACCCGGAGGATTCCTTACTGGGGTTATTATATGAGCAAGTCTGGCTGACGTCTCATTGGCATTCGCCTCCTGAGCTAGGGTTGCCTGAAGAAGACCATGCTCGGCCTGGATGGTTGCTAACTGCTCTCTTAACGTCATCAACTCGGCATGTTCTCGAGAAGACTGCTCCTTCTGAGCAAGAAAATCCTTTTTCAAGAGTTCAAATGCTGCTGCCAAATCAGTTTGGCCAAACTGGGTCTCAGAGGCCCCCGGGTTATTATCCCCTGAGAAACTAAGCCTCCTAGTTGGATCTTGTTAACCTGTTATTTCCACCATCGTCCTTTAAAACGAGAAGGTCTTGAGTTCGACTCTCAACGAGAGCACCAATTGTTTCCGGGTAAACTCGTGGTCCCTTTAGCGGGTGGCACGGCTCCAGAAATAGCGTACTTCCTTATACTCCGAGTTTTCCTATGTAAAGAACAAACACGTCAAAGAGGCGTCCACGGGTTTACCGAGGGAAGCCACTCCGATGCTTAAGTCAGACACTGTCAATTAAGCAGAAAACTCAAGAATAGTCGGGAAGTTGCGCGTCGTCTTACCGGGAGGTCCGCGCTGGTATTTATAGTAGCATTAAAGGCAGCATGCCTTGTCCTTTTCCAATGTGGGAACAGTTTCCCTTGCTTTTCCTTAGCTTTACGACGAACTGGGCCCTGACAAAGGACCCAGAGTGGCTTCTCACATTCGATTGGGCTTTAACCCTGTAAACAATACTTCAAGAACAATAAATAATGCATATTTAATAATTGACCAGACATTTGGAGGTTCTTTCTTGAATTATAACCCGGTAAAGGTGAAATATTAGGTTCCACCTATAAACAACTCACATATACCATGAGCCATACCTCTGTACTCAGTCTCAGCACTAGACCGTGTCACAACCTTCTGTTTCTTACTCTTCCATGTAACCAAATTACCTCCCACAAAGGTAAAGTAACTTGTTGTAGACCACCTATCTATAATATTTCTAGCCCAATCTGCATCTGTGAAGTCACAAACATCAAGAATATTATTATGCTTAGAAAACATTGCTCCTTTCCCAAGAGCTGACTTCAAGTACTTTAAGATTCTCACAACAGCATCCATGTGACACTCGCTAGGGTTATGCATGAACAGACTCACCACACTCACAGCATATGTGATATCCGGTCTAGTATGAGCTAAGTAAATCAAGCACCCAACTAACCTCTGATAGCGAGCTCGATCAGTAGGTACCTGGTCTAGATATTCTGCTAGACGATAGTTCTGTTCAATAGGTGTGCAATCCAACATACCTGTCTATGTCAATATATCAAGAATGTACTTTCTCTTACACAAGTGTATCCCTTCTCTCCCCCTAGCTACCACAATTCCTGAGTACTTAAGATCACTCAAGTCTTTCATCTCAAACTTAGAGGCTAACTATCTCTCCAATGTGTTCATCTCAACAGTATCATTACCAGTGATTACCATATCATCGACATAAATAATTAAGGTTGTTACCTTCCTATGCTGATGCTTGAGGAACTACGTGTGGTCTGAATTACTATGTTTGTAACCAATCTTACGTACGAACTATGTAAACCTCCCAAACTAAGCACGAGGTGACTGTTTGAGTCCATACAAAGACTTGCTCAATTTACATACAAACTCATCAGGAGAAGTAGCTACATATCCCGGTAGGAGACTTATGTGCACCTCTTCAGCTAACTCTCCATGAAGAAAAGCATTTTTGACATCAAATTGTCGAATTAGCTAGTTTAAACTAGCATCAAAGGAAATCATAACCCGAATTGTATTCATTTTAGCAACAGGTGGAAAAGTCTCATCATAGTCTATATCAAACGTCTGAGTAAACCCCTTTGCAACAAGACGTGCTTTGTACCGGTTCACTGATCCATCTGCATTGTGTTTTACAGTAAACACCTAATGACAACCTACAGCCTTTTTGCCATGTGGTGGAGGCACAAGTTCTCATGTTTCATTCTTCTGTAATTCATCCATTGCTTTCCTCCACCTTGGATCTCCCAATGCATCATGCACTTTATTATATACTGATACAATAGATATTTGATTCACATATGATGCATGACTTAGATAATCTTTTAGTGGACATATAATTTACTACTGGGTACTTTGATTTAGCTTGAAGAGTGGGTTCATATATTTTGGGTGCTTGACCTCGAGTAGTCCTATTTGGTAACACATATTGACCGCCATTAGACTCACTACTACTAGTACAAGTAGGGGACATACCTCAAATGAGTGATCTTTAGTACCAGTACGCTCTGCGTCAAGGGTAGGAGCGGCGAAGGCAGGAGGGGCAGTTGTGTCTTCAAATGCATTCTCAGTGCTTAAAACCGGTGCTTCTAAGTCTGGATGAACCACTGGATCAACCGGTGCTTCATTTTCTAGATGAACTTGTGCTTCTGTTTCTGCATTAGTCTCTACATCTGGATTAGATGAGGTAATAATCTCAAATGGACCCATCGTTGTATCTCTTGCTTGTGTAACTTCTCATCCTTCTGCTTCATTCCCCTCACCATGATACAACTCTTCGAAATATGAATGCTCCATCTGAAGAGCAGCATCAGATGAGGAGAAATAACTCATGTCTTCAAAGAAAGTAACATCTATAGAGACATAATACTTTCTAGTCGGTGGATGGTAACACTTGTAGCCTTTCTAACGTCCTCTATAGCCAAAAAAACACACACTTAATCGTCCGGGCATCCAACTTAGACCTCTGGTTTTTAGGAACATGAATTAAAGCAACACAAACAAAGACACAGGCAGGAAGATTATGAAATGAGGGAATGAGAACATGAGATGCAAAGACCTTAAAAGAAATTTTTTCTTGAAGAACACTAGATGGGAGATGGTTGATAAGATGAGCGGAAGCATGTACTGCATCACCTCAAAGATATTTAGGCATATGAGCACTAAAAAGAATGGCACAAGCCATATCTAGAAGATGACGTTTTTTCCTTTCACACACCCCATTTTGCTCTGGTTTTTGTGCACAAGTAGTTTGGTGAACAATCCCATGTGTTTGAAAACACTGTTTGAAAGAATGATTAGCATACTACCCCTATTGTCTGAATGAAGAACTTTAATGGTGCTATTGTATTGTGTTTGAACAAGAGTACAAAAAGCTTGAAAAGCTGGAAATACTTCATCTTTGGTTTTCAAAAGAGCAACCGTTGACAACCTTGTGCAATCATCAACAAACAATACAAAATACCTCATACCCGACACAGTAAGCTCTCTAGAGAGTCCCCAGACATCTGAATAAATTACTTCGAAAGGAATACTACGCCTAGAGAAACTAGGAGAATAAGTAGCACGATGACACTTAGTTAGGACACATGTTTCACAATGTATAGTAGACTCATTCACACCAATAAACAAAGAAGGCATGAGTTTTTTCATAACACTAAACGATGGATGCTCTAAGTGGCCGGCGATGTCACAACTAAATTTCACTTAGCTGGATAGAGCTCGAGGTTAAAGCAGTGCGAAGCTGTGCGAAATCAAATTTCCAACTTACACACGAGTCATTTTTTCTTCTCCTGGTCACAAATATGTGGATCTGGTCGGATGAGCTAGACCGGGTTGGGTCGAATACTGAACAGGTCTATCAAGTCAATTCTGCTAGGTAGGTTGGGTCGGGTCAGACCGGGTCAGTCAAGTCAGATCTAGGACTGGGTCGAGCCAGACCAGGTAAGGTCAGGTCTAAACTAGGTCATATCTAGACTAGATTGGATCTTCTAGGCGGGTCAGCTCCCCGATTCGAGTCAGAAAAATTGAATCCGGGTTAAAAAACTGATCGGAGGTGAGCGCGGGTTCTTCTGCTGGGCAGGTTGGCTCCTCGAGCGCTAGTTCATCTGGGCAGAGCATGGATCAAAGGTGAAACAAGGGCGGTCGGGCTCAGTTTGGAGCTGGGAAGTCACGACCGGGCTCGGGGATGTGTGCTCCGTTCTAGGTTCTAGGCACTCGAGGTCGGATGATCTTAACTGAGGAGAAGAATACTGAGGATGATCTTGATGTCGAGGGATGGCAACTCGTACAACATCAAAGTGAAGAAGTAGAGAAGAATACTGTGGGTGATCTCAACTGGACACCTAAAAAATTTGTCTCTACACTCTGGCTGGTGTTTTGAAGAAGAAGACGAAGGCAGTGAATATGGAGGCAACCAACTGAGCTTTGAAGGAGAAGGCAGCAATGGCGACCCAGACTTTGCAGGTGAAGGCAATATTGCCTGGGAATAAACCCAAGTTAAAAAGCGGAAGACTTGATATAGATGAACCGAGAAGAAAACCCTAACCAACGGGGTTATAACTCCTTAAATTGAAAAAACACAACAAGAGACAAAGTCCTTTCAGATCTTTGCTCTGATACAAAGTCAAATATAATAAAGATGGGAGAATGAATTCTCAGAGATATTATTCATCTCACAGTGGAGGTTTATATAAGAGATTACAAGAAATATAATTGGTAAGTATAAACCTATGATATAATTACAATATTCCATTCCTAATATGACTCACGCTGATATGATAAAGTAGTCTGAGTTCACATCCACAACCAATTAACAATGGATAGAATGACTCAAACTCTTATAAACCCACAAGCTATGTGTCCCAATTCCCGATGTAGGATTTATATCTCAACACACCCCCGCATGTGTGGCGAATCTTCAAGCCTAATACGTGGACAACATTTAGGATGACATGGAGTTCGTGTGGCCGGTAAAGCTAACACACGTGGACGTGGGTAACTCGCTCTGATACCATAATAATAAAGTAGTCTAGATTCACATTTAAAATCAATTGACAATAGTCTGGGTCTCAATTCCCCGATGTAAGATTTATATCTCAACATTTGATTTAGCAGACATTACTAAAGTGAATTAGTTAATAATACAATGAATCAAACAACTTGGGCGATTATTTCTTTGTTATATAAACATTAGAACCAAACCTTAACAATGTGTCGTAATAAAATTAATGTGAAAATGCCCAAAAGAATTATGGAACCAATGCGAACACAAAATTAAGATCTAAATGAAAGGTACTGAACATAGTTTCATCAATCCATTCCACTAGCTTTGGCTCAGCTCCTGCTACAAAAGTTATGGCCTGTTTTGCTTAGTATTCAAGCATGATCAGGATACTTTCAACTCTAAAACTCGTTCAGTGTCTTGATAGTAACATCAATATTATTGCTACACTCTTTCATGATTGCTTAAGAATCTGAAAGATGAAATTTCACGGCCAACATCATTAACGATTTACCGGAAAAAAGAATTGAAGACTTGAGTTTGAAACAAAACACAGAAGGAATGAGGAAAAGAAACAAAGATAGGTACAATCAATACTACCAAAAAAGGCACGATCCGTCGAAGTCTAACCAAATTTAAAAGGTACAAAATAGAACACAAGTTGTGGAACACCTGTCAAACAATCTGTCAAAGCCTTACCAAATTTAAAAGGCACAAAATAGAACCCCAAGTTGTGGAACACCCATCAAACAATTGTTGAGCATCAAGCCACAGTTATAGCATGAGTTACGACTAACCCACAAAGTGGGTCAACAAAAAGAGCATCAACTATGACAAACCATCCAAATCTGTTATGGGTATTCAATAGCTAGAACATGAGAGAAGAAAACAAAGTACCTTTCATGACAAACCAGGCCGATCCTTATCAATTTTTTTGTCAGTTGCCAATTTTAACTAAAACTACATCAATTTACTTTCTAAAGATTCAAAATTTTTATGGACTAAGTGTTTGGGTCGAAATATATATTTCTGGTTTTTACTTAAAAAACACATTGGACTGGCAACCGCAGTCTTATCTTGTATATAACCTTTCTTTCCGTGGGTAAAGTAAGAGGCGAACATGTGGGTTACTTAAAAATCAAGTCTCAACATCTTAATGAAGATCTCTCTTTTCATGATTAAGGAAGAAAATTCTCTCTACCTTAGAGTCAAGGAAAAGGGAAGCACTTAACCCTAGCTATATAAAAGGGTTAAAAGTGGACACGAAGAAAAGAGCAATCAACTTACAAACACAACTACAAACACCTCGTACGTCTCTTCAGAGTGCACCCACCACCAAAAAGGTTCTCCGGTACCTTTTGAAAGGACCAATCAGTTGGTATCCTATTGATCTGTCAGTGAAATTCCATTCCTATCAAGTAGTTGATCCGTCAACAACCCTTTCGATCTGTCAGAAAATTACTCGCATCGACATTACTAAGGTTTACCTTAGTATATATCCTGACACATATTTTCTCTGCTTAAGCCTTCGCGATTTGAGTAAGACTCGACCATCTACATAGTTGATGAAAAATCCTAGTTGGAAGCAGCTAGGTCTGAAGAAAAACTCAGCCTGTGGATAGATCAGCATCCGTAACATAACGCTTAAGAAGAAGAAGAGAAGAGTAGCGTGCGGTTTTCAGCATAGACATCAAGTTGCACTAAACTCATCAGTGCTGACACGCCAAGCAAGCCGGTTTTTGGAGAAGTAAAATTCTAGCCCGAACATTGGAATGCCTAGACAATGGGACATTAATGTGTCAGGATAATAGGTGATGACGTATACTCAAGACCTTATTCGCCCTGTTCGAAAACGCAACATACCTTCTGTATATCGCATAATTTAGCGGAGTGTAGACGTTTGACTTTTAAAGAAGCTTCACCGTGTTCGGTTTAGAAACGATGGCCATAATAGAATTAGTAATTTAACTGACTAAGAGATTACAGACGTTTGACTTCTGTAAACTCTGTTTCGCTTTGTTCTTGCATTACTGCTCCCACCTCTGATCGAAACAGCTCACAATGTGGGTATATAGAAAGGTTAGGAGGAAGAGAGAAATCTGATGCCGCCGGTATCGCAGCAAACCACCGCTGGATAACAGAGATATAGGTGAAAAAGCGAATCAGGTCAGGTTCGGGTAGTCGGGTTTTCGGGTCGCGTCAGATGGGTGGAGACAGAGCTCCCCTAATTTTCAATTTCCCCCTTCTATATATAGTAATTTTTCTCAAATAGTAACTTTTTTAGACCGTAATTTCTTCATACAAGATCCGATTTGAGCGTGACACATATCCATGAACTCGTATTAACGTCCTCTATAACTTTCTTGAATGAAGTTTTTCCAAATTATTGACTTAACAAAAACTAAACTTTTAGAATCTTTACAGTAACATTTACAATTTGGTAAATAACTTATTATTAGGTTCAGGTCGTGACAAAATCCCCACCTTATAAAAATTTCATCCTCAAAAATTCAACGAACGTGACAATGATCACCATACTACCCTGGCTATCATGCTAGCATAACTGACTCGTCAGCGATGAAAATCTACAAGCATTCTACGCTCACAACTTGGCACATTATATATATATATATATATATATATATATATATATATATATACAGTGCGGATCAGGAGAGGAGGTCCGTTCCTAAGCTTAGGAACAGATTTCATCATTTGACCCACTTCCCAATCGAATTTCCTCAAACTTCCTTCTAGACATATCTATATCATCTTGTGTAGATCATCTCTACAAAATTTCAGCCAATTTGGTGATCATAAAGGTCTTCAAACTTGTGTTACAAAACTGACGGACAGAATTCTGTCCAGTTTGTCCATCTTTTTTGTAACATAAGTTTGAAGGTTTTCCTGATCACCAAATTGGCTGAAATTTTGCAGAGATGATCTACACAAGATGGACTGTATATATTTTTCCATGTCTCACATGATGTATATACAAGCTAGAAACATAAATTTATAGAAAATACCACTCTCGGTAATATCTCCAATTATGGAACATGCATATACAAGCTAGAAACATAAATTTATAGAAAATACCACTCTCGGTAATATCTCCAATTATGGAACTTATTATCACAACTACTGCTCATTCCCGAGGCACTACTCCACACAGCTACATTCAAACGCCATTGAATACCTTCTATGGCGTTTTTCGACGTCATTGTGTAATGCCGTCTAAAGTGGCGTCATGCTTTGAAACTCGATTTTATGGTGTTTCAAAAACACCATGTAATTCTCTTTGATGATGTTTGTAAAACTTCATTAAATGTTTTGTATGACGTTTTGTAAACGCCATTAGTTTGGGCTTCGAAAGCGTTTTTTAACCGCCATAAATGTCTACTTCTAGGGTGTTTTTAAATTGCTATTAAATTTATAACATGACATTTACTAAACACCATCTCTCATTTTAAATTTAAGTTTGTAAATTGTTGATGACGTTTTTCAAACGTGGTAAAAACAATACATAACGTTTTGTAGTTGTCATCTAATGCTTTTATGTATCTAAAAAAATTCTCAGCAACCTGGGCATGCAATGACCTAATTATTGTTGATGCATTTACAAATTTAAACCAGGAAACAACATTGTAGAAATTAATTCATTAAAAAACTTGAATCCTTCACATTGAACAACTAATATCCAAAGTTTACATATAAGATCCTTGCATATCACAAACTAAAGGAACTAATTAATGAGTTTATAAACACACACAAAAGGGCTGGAATACATAGCATCCTCCTCAGCAACACTTGACCAAATCTAGGAATCAGATCCCCGTTCTGATACCAATTGTCAAGACCCACCCGGATTAACCTTTTTCAATCCGAGGTAAATCCTGCAGGATCCACCTCGAGCTCCATTGAAATGGATTCTTACCGCAACCTCCATTGAAATGGATAACCCTTAACTACTTTAAACTGACACACCCTGAAACTTTATGTTATTTTTAATATTTATGATTGCACCCACACCATCGATCAGGCTGCCTAAGTACCCTCTGAAATTGATCAAGCCACTCGTAGTTCAACTTCAAACACTCATTGACTTTTACTTAATACAAAGCTCTAGCTATGCCTCATTCTCTATTCAAAACATAGAACATGCAAATATTTTTATCGATCGTCCTCGCCCATTACCAAGCTTGGTGGGAATATGGAATTTGACCCTTCCATCAAGACCTCGCACATATTCAGAATCTAAAAACAAACCCATGAATAGTCTGATTTCAAAGATTTATTCGAAACTCTCACCTTGATTTGAATCGGTTCAAGCTGTTTGGAGGGATTGCTAGGCAGGTGAAGGTCTGCACAACCCAAGAAGAATCACGGCGAAAGGTGACTGCACGGTGGAGATCAGACCAAAGCTCTGTTTTGCTCTGTTCTTGCAATACTACTCCCACCTCGGGTCGAAACAGCTCACAAGGTGGGTATCGAAAGGTTGGGGAGGAAGAAAGGAATTTGATGTCACAGGTCTCGCAGCAAACCACCGTCGGATGACGGAGATATCAGTGAAAAACCGAATCGGGTCAGGTTCGGGTCGCGTCAGAGGGGTCGAGAGAGAGCTCCCTTAATTTTGATTCCCCCTTCTATATATAGTAATTTTCCTAAAATAGTAACTTTTGTTTTTACACTGTAATTTCTTCATACGAGCTCCGATTTGAGCCTGTCACATGTCCACAAATTCGTACTAACGTCCTCTATGACTTTTTTGAATGAAGTTTTCCCAAATTATCGATTTAACGAAAAGTCAACTTTTAGAATCCTTTACAGTAACATTCATAATCTGGTAAATAAGTAATTATTTGGTTCGGGTCGTGACATTTAAATTCCAGGAGGCAAAGTGTAGGACTCCTCTGTTTGAAAGGGATGCTATTCTTATAGTAGTTAAAGGTCTGGAAGAAAGACAGAGGCTGAAACATCATGATGCCTAATTTACCAGTATGGCAGATTTTATGAACAAGGTTGGGAGCTATTAGATTGTGCTGAATGATCTAGATGAGTGGATCAATTCCTCAAAGGTTACAATATCATATGTTCCAAGGACCTTGAAGCAGCGTTACGGGTCAAACAGACACATGACTATGTGGGAAATCTACTCTCACAGAGATCCATACTATGAACCACCGGTTTGTCATGAGTCGTTGGTAAGAGATCATTGCTATCTGGATGACGAGGATAAATTGGCAGTCGTAGAGATAGCATGGAAGTATGTAGCAAAGTCTTGGAACTTAAAAATCGTAAGAGAACCAATCAAAATTTCAGGGGCGGCTTATACCAAGCTTGAGTTTGATACTTATACCTACGATGCCCACAAATCCCATGACATCCTGGAAGAGCTCTTCACTCAAGATCAGATCCGACATGATTTTGGTGTCATTGAAGGGAAAGAGCAGTTGAAGGGAATGACATACTGCATGTTTCATAATATGTGGAACCACAACACTGCGGATTGTATAAAGCTTAAGGATCAGATTAAAATGTGGATTAACACAGGGAAGCTGGAGACCACAAATGAGAACGCAGTGACATTGGTTGACAATGACCCATTTCTTGCTATGAATAACATAGATGTGCAACCTATAAAATGTCTAGTGAAGCTCAAGTTTGTTGAATATACATATGAAGCCAGGATTGCACACCATATTTTGGATTCCTTAATCAAAGACGATTCCATTATAATTCTCTAGGGATCTTTCCCTACAAATACAAAAACCACAGGTAAGACTTATTGCAAGTATCACAATACATGGACACACACTATGGAAGCATAGACGGAGGATCACTTCAAAAAGAGGAAAAGATTCTGACTGGTGTCGTCAACTGGGTCCGCTAGAGTTGACCGTAATAATATGGTCAGGTTGGGTCAAGTCGGTGAAGGCTTAGGTCTGAGTTATGGTTTCTATTAAGAGAAGAGAGAAGGGAAGAAAGAAATGGTTGTGATCTATAGGAACAGAGCTGGGGTTGGGTTAGGGGGAGTGGTGGGAACATTTTTTGTGGTAACGATTGGTTTATCATTGTGGCCAAGGTTCTAAAAAGGCGCCTAGGCGCTGGCCAGCTGGTGACCATTCTGATTTTCATCAATTAGGCCAAGCTGGGCGATGGCGTGAAAAGCGGCCGCCTAGGAGGGCTGAGCGACGCTTAGGTGCCTAGGCAGGATTGCTCGGCGGCATATTTTTTTTAAAAAAAACATCAAAACCCTAAACTCTAATTACACAACCCCTAGAAACCAAAATCTGTAAACTCATATGCATCTCTTCTTCGCGAGTCGCGATCTGCATCTCCGTAAACTCTAATTTGTTTTCTATTCTAAGAACATTATTGTTGAACACTTTGTCTATTTTTAAAGTATTTTTGCTATTTTGGAACATAATATTTTTTTTAATAAACTTATTTATGTAATTATATTTATTAAATAATTAAAAATTTATAAAACACAAAACCGCCTAGGCGCCGTAGGAGCTAGGCGCTGACTGTCCGCCCTAATAGCGCCTAGCGTTTTTTAGAACGTTGATTGTGACTGGGTTAGTATTAGGAAATAGGATTTATTTAGGTCAAAGTTTTAGTGCTCTTAGTTTTGTGAAGTTTTTTTTATTGTAGCAGAGTCGGCAGTAACAATGTGTTTGCATTAGATTCAGCAATAGCAGCACGCTTGCATTAGAATCGATATTAGCAGTGCGCTAGAATCAGAGAAATGCCAGGAAAACACATATGTAAGCAGTAGCAAGCAGTTTTGTAGTAGAGGTTGTCAGTAGCAGACAAATTGATAGTATTAGTTGGCAATAATATTCATAATAGTAGTAGAAATCAGCAGTAGCAGTGAGTTGAGTTGCGGAAGTAAGGAGCAGCAAAATGAGATAAGTAGCAAATGTAGGCACTAGCAGAGAAATTGGTAGTAGAAATTGTCAGTAACAGATATATCGGTAGTATAAGTTGGCAGTACTAGGCGGATTGATAGTTGAAGTTGGCAGTAGAAGGCGGATTGATAGTTGAAGTTGGCAGTAGCATTCGACAGTAGAAATCAGCAGTACTAGTGGTTGACTAGCAGAAGTAGGGAGTAGTAGAGTGGAAAAAAGTAGCAAACGTAGGTAGTAACAGAGAAATTGGTAGTAGAAGTTGTCAGCAATAGACATAGTGAAAGTATAAGTCGACAATAGCAGCAGATTGATAGTTTAAATCGACAGTGGCAGACAGATTGATTGTTGAAGTCGACAGTAACAGTCGACATTACCTTGAATCCTTAATCGACTGTTGTAGTAGCTTAGTCAGCTAGTTAACTGTTTTAATTTTAATGAATGGTATAATTGTAAAATTGTAGCCAACACATGCCAACAACATAACAACTTATTTTTATCTGTAAAATTATGTTCTTATATGTTTAGAAATATCTCTAATCGACCTATTTATAGACTGAATTTTGGTTAGTTTACTATTTTTTTCTTTTTGAAAATGAATGTAGGGAAATTCTTCGGACATACTGGTTAATCCTGATAATATGACTTTTTGAAGTTTAAAATTTTAGAAAAAGACTTGTCACCTCTCAATCACAACCGTGTAGTGTTATGAAGGGAGCTGACAAACCGACTCAAGAAACTTTAGCGCTCTCCAAGTCGGTTCTGGTTCCTTCTCCTCGGCTCGTTTCCGAGTTCGGCTCTGTGTCTTGGAATGTCAAGGTGTTAGCTCACCATTTTTGGCATTGAGCTAATTATTATCAAGTGAGGATAGGGAGAGCAGAGGAAGGATTGGTCTAGCTAGCCACGGTGTTCCTCATTAGAAGCAGATTCCGCCTTGAAATATCTTAATCCGAAGGTAAATTCCTGATGAACTATTATTTTTTTGATCATTGGTGTTGAAACCTTGTTGTGTTCTTTGAATTTTGGTAGCTATATTGTTTACTTTGATTGTAACTGAGATTTGGGTATGTTTGATATCAGAATTGGTGAGTGGTGGGGAAGATGAGGAATGAAAGAACTTGGTTGCTGTGAGAAAAGTCAGTAGGTTAAAGGCTGTCATTTGGCTCATTTCAGTTCAAGGTATAATCATCTCTTTAAGTCACCAAAGCCATAGTTCAAAGAAGTTGGAAGCTATCATTTGACTGAAAATAAAACAAAGGAAAGGCTTTTTAATTTTTGTTTCTGGTGAGGCCTAAGCCGCAAACGCTTCTCGCCATAAGCTCCCTTTGCCTTTCTCTTGTTCCTCTCTGTAGATAACCCTTCAGCTCTCCGAGGATTTCTTCCAACTGTTTGGTGACATGGCGCCCAGAAATAAACATGGGAATAACAACACCGTCCTTCCAAGTCTGGCTTCGACCCTCAACAAAACCAACTCCAAGAGTAAGTGGGTCTTCCTTACTTTTGAGTTTCAATCGCTTTATTTCAAAGTTTTAACCTTTCTTATTCTGCTGAATTTGTAGTTGCTATGAAGGGGAACGTCTCGATCGTCTTCTCCAATCCATTCAGGGGTTAGTAGGTTATTTCTTTATGTTTGAGTTAGTATACATTTGAATTCCAGTAGTGAATTAACTTGCCTTACATTTATGTTGAGCAGAAAAATAGAGTCAGCTAGACTGATGGATAATTTTTTGCCAGAAAAGATATGGTTCAAGGTTTGTTTCTAAAAAGTTAATATTATAGTTTGGTAATGTATGTATATGAGTCTGACTCTGACTCTGACCGATTGTTATTGTTGTTGTATGTTTTGCAGCTACAATTTGCCGTTGGGGTGAATGATGTCAGTCGTGTTCTTGAGCACATGAAACCTGTGGCACTACCAATGGCGGCAAGCTTAGAATCAGAGTGTAATTCCGCTGCTCCTCCCAAAGCTAAAGCAGCGTCCAAAGCCAATGTCACTGAGCTGCAGGCTGTGCTGATAGCTGCTGATTCCAACCCCCGGTGGCTCACAAGGCATCTGCCAAGCTTGGCTCTTTCGAGGAATGTCCCGTTGATTTTTCTAAAAGATAACAAGGGGGCTTGTTTAAGATTGGGTCAGCTTGTTAAACTTAAAACAGCAATTGCTGTTGGAGTTAAGGTAGCTATGTTGTTCCTGCTATCTCCGTGTCTTTTTATTTCAAACGCCCCTTGAAGTTTTGATCTGAAAGCATTTTGTTGCTGTAGGCCAAGGGAAATGTCATCAATCTACTTGTCGATGAAATTCTTAGTGGTAGCAGACAAGATCATGTTGGAAACGAATGTCTGGCCTCTACTTAACTGCTTTCTGCAGGGGCAAGCCCAAAGATGAGCCTCTTTCTACAAAGGACGACTCGCATTGCTGAAGAAAACAGTCCATGTTGCAAAGGGTTCAGAAACAGATCAACAATCTAATGTACAAGTATCACAACATCAGTTTGTAGGCAACTTCTTACATACTGCTGGACACTTTTTGTGAATTACTTTGGAATTAAAGCTATCTTCAAACTCGGGCCTATACAAGGTTTTCTCACATTTCTGCTGTGGCAATGGCAACAGAACATGCTTTTGTACAGTCCAAATCCAGTAAAACAGACCCTTTCTCTAATTTCATTTGCACTTGAGCTAATTGAATGGAAGAAGTACAATAATCATTGCCGTTTCGTCTCAAAATTCCCCTGTGGAAAAGAATGTTTTATGTTTAAATATTTTACACTGTAGACTCCAAAATCTTCTTTGCTTTACAAGAAGTTATACAGTAATATGTACCAATGAGGAGAACCAAATGAAGCTTCCAGATCAAGCCTCTCCCTGTTGATCTTCTGCCCGAATGATCCTGTAGGTTTTATGCACTAGACTGGGGCGTGGCAGCTGCTGAAGACTCGACACTGCCAACTGAATTTGGGTTACCATTACCACTACCATTAGTGACTTTTTCTGATTTCTTATTCTCTCTTTTGTCCCCATCCTTCTTCACCATGACAGGTTGAAACTGCAAAAAGTATAACACCCAAAGCAGAAAACAGAATTAAAAAGCCTTGTACATCAAACGTGATTCTACTGCACTGTTGAAACACTAAATTGCAAACAAATATGCACCTGGTATATGGAATATATAACATTTCTCCTTATCTGTGCCATCATGTCTAAGAAAAGATTGTAGCCTTCAAGCTTATATTCAATAAGTGGATCCCGTTGTGCATAGCCACGCAAACCTACAGCTTGCTGGACGAACTTGAGTGCTTGTAAGTGCTCCTTCCACAATCGGTCAATATTGTTCAAAACTAAGAACCGTTCAGCATCCTTCATCAAGCCCGGTGCCTGGCTCTCGATAATAGTCTGATGCACAGAAGAAATATATATCATCAAGCCTACTTCAGAGACTAGTCATTGCAAAATACAGCAGTCAGTGGAACGAGTTGGTGATTTGACAATGTAATTGTATTCATTGTCACAAATATATCATTTTAAATGGCTTGAAATCTAACAGTTCCAAATCATCTAAAATTTATCATACTGACCCTTTTCTGCAAATATGCTTCACGACCTCGAAGACGGAGGTAGTCCTGCAAATCTTCGTAACTTGAACATTCACAACTCAGCACATCCGGCGTCAAATCATTCAATAGATAGCAATACCTAAAGCCACAGCGATAAATTTGTCAGTGAAAAAAATTATTATGAGCAAGAGTAAAGGAAGGGATTTACCATAATACATACATTACAAACATCAAAGCAACCTTGATCAAGGAATTAGAAACTCACACAGATTGATGAGCCCTAAATAGAAGTTTAAATTTTCTAATATCGTACTTCTAGTGAAGTTACTAGATAATTCATTCATCAATCTCTTTCCGTCATGAACAATTAATATGATTTAGTCAAGCGTACATATAAAGTAATAGCATCTTGGGTATATTAATTATAAGATCATGTACTAGAATGCAAGGAATAAAGATAAGATGCACTGTCATTAATTTAAAAATACTGTTCAAAACTTTCAAAAGCACTTGGAATGAAAGCAGCAACTTACTGTTGAAGTTTCTTGATGAGCTTGTCAAGATCCCAGCTTTCTGTCGGAGTATCTGAACCAATGTTTGCCTATTCATTTCAGAAATAATCACAGAATTCCAATTATCAGATACAAATTGATGATGCAAGAAATCCAATGAGAAGGTAACAACGAGAAACTACTTGGCTCCTACCTCTAAGATATCATCCATAGTTAGTTCCGCATATTCAATAATAAGTGATTGCAGATTGTCAGATTCAAGGGCTCTCCTTCTTTCTGTATACACACGGTCTCTTTGGCTGTTTAGGACTTCATCAAACTCAAATAGTTGCTTTCGAATATCGAAAAAATAATTTTCCACTTTCCGCTGAGCTTCATCTAGTGCTTTGGTCAGCATCTTGGACTCGATTGGCAAGTCCTCAACTCTAAAAGCTCTCATTAAACCCTACAGGTTGCAATACCAAACATTTTTTAGCAGGCCCAGTGCAGCATTAAGAAATTAATACCTAGAAACAAGGTTTAAACCTGAATACGATCTCCACCAAATATACGAAAGATGTTATCTTCAAGACTTAAGAAGAAGCGTGAACTTCCTGGATCCCCTTGCCGTCCAGTTCGACCACGCAGCTGTGGATAAAGAGTGCGAAATTTCAATTTCAAGAAGGCAACCATTCATGTTCAGAACATGACGAGAAAACAAGCAGATTCAGTCATGTACACAGTATAACTAATCTTGCCAAGTCTTAACCTGATTATCAACTCGGCGAGATTCATGGCGTTCTGTCCCGACAACATGAAGCCCACCAGCTGACACAACCTGCAGGAATTTGAAAATTATAACTGTAATCCACAGTAGCAGAGTTTACAGGAATTTTTTTTTGACATGTACTGAACTGACCTTTTTCCTTTCTTCCTCTGTGTAGCCCTTATATTCTATCATGATTTCTAGAAAAGCACTCCGCAGTTTAGCTATCACTTTGTCCAAAGCAGGTCCCTATCAAAAGCATATATTAATATATTTAATTCACTCCATTCAGAAAAAAATGTAAATTTCAGACAAGCTTCAAAATTTCACCTTTTCGCAAGAATAAGAAAGACGCTCCTCTGCTTCAAGCTCCGTCAATGATCTCTGACCCCAAGTTTCAACAGCTAAATTTACAGCTTCCTCAGCTAACTTAATCTTTTCGCTGGACAATTTGCATGGAAATAGTTTTTCATTAACCTGAAAAGAAAAATTAAAATATATCCCCATTCTGAGAGTTTCAAGATGATAAACATTGAACACTGCAAGTATGCACCAACTAAACTTCCCTAGCTAAAGTAATAACCATCTACATATCAAGATCAAAGACAAAGCACACCTTCCAAGACTTTTTCGGTGGAAGTTTTTTCACTGAAACATAACGTCCTTCAGTCAGTTTTACAACTCTGCAAGAATAGTATAAGCAAAATTAAACGTGGTTAGACCCTTAATAAAGAAACCAGTAAGCTAAAAATATAGATTTGTTGCTGGAATTCAAGGAATGCAACTCATATAAATGGCTTCTTCATCTTTTTTTTCTTTCTTAATACTGTAATGTAGAATAGAAGTCATAATATTCGATTAATACTGTTGAGTGTATAACATCAACTCCTTCAACTCTCATGCATAAAGACAGACTCAAAAAGGTCACATGTGCAAGTATTATGAAGCTCAGGTGTTACCTTGGCATAAGCATCTCACGTAACTTCAACCTCGCCATAAATTCTGCATTCCCACCAAGAATTATGTCTGTTCCTCGACCTGCCATATTGGTTGCAATGGTAACCGCCCCTAGACGACCGCTTTGTGCCACAATTTCTGCTTCCCTCTCCACATTCTCTGGTTTTGCGTTGAGAACCTTCCATGCATTAGGATTCTATTAGGTTTCCTCTCAAAAGGGCAAATTTTCTCCTCTTTTTTTTAATTTACCAAAACATATATCGTCTACTATGTTCAAGTAGCATGCTAAATTTTTAGAGATGCAAGTACAAGAACTTAAATTCACAAAAAAAGAACTTAAATTCACAGCTGCATTATATTATTTTATTAAACTCCCAAGTAAATGATCAATGAGGCCACACCTCGTGGGAAATCCCAACTTCTTGCAACTGCTCAGACAATGAGTCACTCTGCTCAACACTAGTAGTTCCAACGAGTACAGGGCGACCTGTTTTGTGCATTCTAGAAATCTCTACTACAACTGCCCGCCATTTTCCTGTAGTTGCCCTGAAAACTACATCAGACTCATCCTGAGAAGGAAAGCGAAGAGATAGTAAGAAACTTTCAAGCCAAGACATACGTAAGTAAAGTTGAAAGGCGTACTAGAAATATCATATGCAAATCTCCTTATTATAGAATATTCAGATCAAACCATTTAAATTCTACTTTGAGATTAAATTACAAAACTTAAAAACAGTAGTGCAACTGCAGTATGGCAAAGCTAAACCAGCATAACCTACCTTTCTTATCATAGGCTTGTTTGTGGGGACAATTGTAACTTTAAGCTTGTATATGCTTTCAAATTCTGTGCTTTCAGTTGCTGCAGTCCCAGTCATTCCACAAAGTTTTGGAAACTGTCACAGATAAGTACGTATAAATAAATAAATAAATAAACATTTCGAAGAGAAGAAAATTAGCTGAGATTCAACACCAAATGAGATGTGAGATAGAATCCTACCTGGAGAAAGAAGTTTTGGTAACTAATAGATGCCAGAGTTACAGTTTCATTCTGAATTGGCAGACCCTCTTTTGCTTCAACTGCTTGGTGAAGGCCATCACTCCACCGCCTCCCCTAAAAAATAAGCTACTACAATTATAGAGATATTAAAGAGCCAAATCTCAATTCCCCTCAATGTTGCAGCAACTACTTCTAGTGATGGGACCGGGATTTCAGTAAAAAAAACAGTAAAACAAAAATAGTGATGGGCTAACATTTTCACCAAAATACCAATAAGATTAATTAATGATTGGATAAGGTTGAAGTCATTCAGTTGACATTGCCACCCAAGTCAATATAATGCTGACTACTACGTTGATGAGATAACATGGAAAAAAACTTTCTCCCCGGCAGACAAGAACTATTCCACGTAAATAAAGAAAACGCTTGTCCAAAAATATAATCACCTGCATAACTCGTCCTGTAAACTCATCAACGATGAGAACCTCTTTGCCACGAATAATATAATTTACATCTCTGAGAAACAGTTCTTTTGCTTTCACTGCATTCAGAACATAAGATGCCCACTGTTCACGGGGATCATATAAATCTTTGACACCTAGAATCTCTTCAGCATCTTCATATCCTTGTTCTGAAAGCAGAACTGTTTTCTGCTTTTCATCCACCTGGAAAAAGAAAAGGTATAAGAAAAAGAAAAGACTAGGTAAGAAGCAAAAAATATTATTAGTAGCATGGCTCCTGAAATCAATGAATCTCTTAGAGGGATAGAGAACTTTTGCCTGAGAAATTGTATGGTAGGCTTACAGTATAATGTATATCTCGCTCAAACACTGAAGCCATCTTTGCAGCTTTATAGTACCTATCGCTGGGTTTTTCTGCAGGTCCTGATATAATGAGGGGTGTTCTTGCTTCATCAATAAGGATGGAATCAACCTCATCAATTACACAGTAAAAGAAATTCCTCAAGACAAGCTCCTCAACACTCTGTATATGCCAAGAATTGAGGTAGAATAATATTTGTTAAGAATATTCTTGAATATTAGCCACATTGCAATAGAAGAATTAATATTACGAAAATAAAGCAAGAATTACTTTCCGTGGCCAGATTATCTCTCAGGTAGTCAAAACCAAGCTCACTGTTTGTAACATATGTGATGTCAGATAAGTAATTCTCCCTTCTTTGTTCACTTGTCATATTCTCTGCCCACAAAAATATGCATTGTTAAATCTCTGTTGCAATCAATTAACAAAGAACTCTATGCAGAAACCTTATCAACTACAGATCAACCTTAACGCTATGAAATGTTCAATACAAACATATAATTGCAATAACAGTAAATTGAAGAGTGCTGGCAATGAATAGAGTTCCAAACGCACAAAGCATTTAGTACTTGAAAAACCAAATAAATTATCCATGCTGCTACGAGCAAGTCTTCACTCTTGATCCATCCAATACATAACATCATAAGGACATAAGCAAATGTTGAAGGAAAGTAGGAATCATAATGCAGGGTACTGTATAACAATACACGCAAGAAAGAGACATACGTTGGATCAGGCCAACCTTCAATCCAAGGAAACGAGGAACTTGACCAACCCACTCACAATCACGTCGGGCTAGATAATCATTAACAGTGACAACATGAACTCCTTTTCCAGTTAACGCATTCAAATAAGCCGGTAAGATAGCCACAAGGGTCTTTCCTTCTCCGGTCCTCATTTCAGCTATTTTCCCCTTGTGAAGAACAATGCCACCTAAACAATCAAACCGTAAGCTTTAATCACTAAACACACAACACACGTAATTCAGCACATGCAAAGTGAAGGATATAACGTCGGTACCTATGAGTTGGACATCAAAAGGACGAAGGCCTAAAACCCTCCTGGAAGCCTCTCTTATGACGGCAAATGCTTCCTGGCATGGCAATGCTTGTCAGTTTATCAGTAGATTCAACGCATATATATAACGCCCTTCAACTATAAAAATGTTAAGCCGCTACTCAAACTTAGACAAAATCTTCACTTGAAAATCATGATCAAACCAAAAACTAACAAGAAAAATATACAATTAGAAAACTCATTTCATCAGCAGGCAGTAAAAACAGAACAAACACAGTAATAAAATTGGAGAGAGAAACTAGTACTGACGGGTAAAAGAGAGTCCAAGGACTCGCCCTGCTTGGCGCGCTGCTGAAACTGAAGCGTCTTCTCCCTGAGCTCGGAATCGGAAAGCTTGGAAACCTGAGCTTCCAAGCCATTGATGAGAGCCACAGTCTGAGCGTACTGCTGCCTGGTGGACTCTCCGGTGTCAGTTCCCTTGAAAATCCCGCCAAAAAGACCTCCAAGCGAAGCCACTGCCTGCACTCGCCGGCGTCTCCGTGAGGTTTCCGGGAGGCGGAAGGCTTTTCCGGCGAAGAAGGAAGTGCGGAGGCAGTTGTTGAGGGGGAGGGGCTTGGAGAGGAGATGAGGCTTCAGGAGAGGAGAGTACGCCAGCGCCATTGGGGGATTCAAATTTACAAAGTAGAATTGGTTAGAGATGGATGATGGTGTTCATGCTCTCCTTCAAATTGAGTTGAGATAAGGTGTGGTCAAGCATTAACCAAAACAGAAAGATATGACAGGAAAACAAACCCACGCCGTCAAACTTCGCGCCGTGAGGTCAAACTTTCTCTAGTTGATGCTAGTAAGCACAATTCTAAAGGAGCATGGAAATTACTCCCTATGATATCATTCTCTTTCTACGTTAGTAAACACACCCTCCTAATAGTCACTACCTTGATATGCTTCAGGATATTGTTTGTGCAATATAGGAACAGATACTCTTATACGTCACTTGATAAGACATGATAGCAGAAATCTATCTGGACACACCGTAATCTGTTAGTAAGAGTAACAACAGACGTCATGAGAGGAGACCGTGTTTGACGGCCTTCGATACTTTGATGTCTAAGTCAGTTATCAAAATGACAAAGTATCAGTATAGTAATAATGAATGTGCGGTTAATGTACTAAGATAAAGTTACCATTTATGAACAATTGGACATAGATTTGCCAGGCTCACTAATTGTCTTTGATGTAGGACTCATGCCCCGATTCCTGCTTCAGGCAGCGGTTTTGGTGACGTGTGCATCACTACCCTATTTAGGCAATGGTTTATAGCGTTGTGGCTTATGTTGATGTCTTGGTGTTGTGGTCGTTAATCTAGCGAATGTGACGATTATGACCAATCTAGGCGCGGTTAAAGCAGGTTGACCAAGCATATGTACCCCAACAAATATCTTTGACATGTTTACTTGTACGATAATGAGATGAACAGAAACAAATTCATGTAAGTGTCAACGGTTCACGTTCGCTGGAGTTCTCGGTGAACAAAGTTAACATTTTAATGTCAACAGTTCACCTTCACTGGTAAATCTTGTTAACATTTTAACAAGATTTAGTGAATGGTAAATCTTGTCATTTCTAGAGTTAACTGGTTTACACTCATGAAAGAGTTATTGTTCATGGCTCACTAGATGTTCTTTAAGCAGACAACATTGTAAAGAAAATCAGCAAATGCCAAAGGTGATATCATACTAAATATGTATAGGACATGAGAGCCCAGTCAATAATTGGCCATTAACCCCAAATCGCACACAAGGTACAAATTTAAAAATAAAAGAAGCTCCAAACAAAATGTTGCAGCTAATGCTATTGAACAAAGTTAACTGCTAACCTTATTGAAGAGATTTTATGAGAGCTATAACTTTCCTGTCCAGACATTTCTGAACTACAATTTCCTCTTACCAATGAAAATGAAAGAACACAAAATTTTCTTCGGTAATGACTAATGACACAATTTCCTCTATTATAACTTGCATCACTAATTTCATGCTGCAACATTAGCCCTCAAGATTAAAGAGGGCTAAGACCATCTGGGGAACCACTCTCAAGCTTCATACCCACTCACATAAGCTAGGATCTTCAAAACTAATAAAACTGCTTTTCAGCTTTGTCTGCTGTTCTATTGTCAAAGTTTGTAGCTGAGGAAATCTTACCTCCTGCAACAGATGAAACAAACACTTCAATACATGCTTTACGCACACAGAAAATAGGAAAATCTTGAGTCTTGACTCTAGAGAAATTTCCAAGTTTATTGATTTACACTTACCTGCTCATAAGGAGGATCCTTGTATGCAGGAATGAGCAGCGATACATCAAGCCTGAGAACTTCCTTCCTGTTTATCAAATGAATTAGGCTCCATTTCATTTTAGCTATGTTGCATGGACACGCCAAAACTCCAAGTGTCGGAGTGTCTGACACGCCACGTGGCGTGTCGGATTTTTTTACTTTCTAAACACGTTGACGACACGCCACGTTACCGTTTTGAAAAATTTTATTATAAAAAAAGACATAGGCGAACTCCACTAGACAAACAAAAGAATGAGAGAGACGTGAGCCTCTAATCGAAGTCAAAAAACAGAGGTGAACTCCGATAACTTCTGGGTATCGCCAATCTCTGGGCACTGACCTCCAGTTTCCCGTAAGTTTATTGATAGGTAGGTTTACTGGTTTAGTCAGAAACGGAGAAGGAAAGAGATTGAGTGGAGTGCGTTTAGTCAGAAGCAGAGATGGAGAGGAATTGGGTTGAGTGGAGGAAGACTTGGTATGGGATGGAGACTTTGAGGGTTTAAGGAAAGAGATAAAGTTGCAGAGAGTGGACAGAAAAGCCATGGGATCGGGTTTGGTGAAGATTATAGATCTTCTGATTATTATGTTATGCGTTTAAGACTATAACACCCCCGGAGGGGGTGCTATAGTGGCCACGATTTTAAGTCAATAAGAAGCCAACACGTCCCAAGGACATGCCGACAACTCATTAACCTAAAGTCGTATGGAATTTAATAGGTAAATTAATTTTAAACTTAAGTGGCACCACAAGTGTTTCACAAAACATTTATCAGAGTTTTTCAATTTCGCCGAATACAAATTAAAAAGCCAATTAAAAACTTTAGAGAAAACAATAAAAACATATAACAGGATTAATAATTTAAGAAGACATCTTTATAATTTTTGTAAACACTCTGGAGAATGACTCGAATGATAGAGCATGAGACTTCACACGCATAGTTCCTTTATATATCCCGTCAAAGTATACAGTATCTACAAACACCTTTTGTACGGGTGAGCGTCGTCCTCGCTTGCTCACATATAGACCCACCAATGCTAGGTTTGAAATCCATAAAACCTTATATATATATATATATACATATAGATTTGAGCTCTGAATAAAACCATTTAGAAAATCATAACACACAAAAACCATCATTTTATATCTTTGGATGAAAAACTATGCAGTATGCTAAAAAATGGGCCAAAGCGCTCAATGTACAAATATAATCTGCATGGCTTCTCGGATCTGAGTGACCGAATCCTAGGTTTGTCTATGCTGCAAACCGGGGCCAACTACCTATGAGTCCGAGGATGAATAGTAGCGAGAGTGTCCATTTACAGCAAATGCCCAACAAATCACTCATAGTAGCATGTCACACTTACGACTCGCTTAACTCTGTACGAGACGAGCATAAGCGGGGAAAACATAAACAAGGCATTGCCCATCCGGAGGTTCACAGTCATCGACACCGTGGGAAACATAGTCTAAATACTAGGCCATGCACCGAAAAACAGTACAACGGTACTACTTTTTTATCCGAGTCATCACATAAAAATCATTTGCATTTAGCCTCGGGTTTTCTTAGCCCAATCATAAATCATTTATCTCATAATATATTGAAAACTTTCTCGAGACATTGATCATGAGCATACAAAGACAAAGGGGAGAAACATTGAAAACTGTTAGCGTGAGTGGACAAAAATCAAATATAAAAACTTTATCTTCTTTAATGTCCTCCCTTGGAGTTTTTCAAGAAAACCTTATGCACGCAAATCATAGACAATGAATAAATAAATCATAAATAATTCCCTTAGCTCAAATCCATAATAAAATGTGTGGGGTATTAACCTCATCCACGAGAAAACCGACCTGCTCTACCACAAGAGGGTCTATTGACCAGCTCCTCGGAGAAGGTCCCATGACCCGCTCTATTCGGGAGGGTCCAACCGACCAGCTACCACCGAAGAGGGTCCCGACCTGCTCTATCCGGGAGGGACATACTGACCAGCTACCATCGAAAAGGGTTAGACCAGCTACTATCCAAAGAGGGTACCAACTCCACCTGGAGAGGGTCCATGCTAGTATGCAATACATATATCCATATCCTTTAAAATCCTTTTAAACACCTCGTGGGTAAAATAAATCGAAAACCAAGCCAAATCTCCCATGACTTTACCCCAAATACATTGGATTTAAAACGTTTCCAAGAACCCAAAACCGGTTCTCTGCCTTTACTTTAAAACCCTTAAATCCAATAGCCAAGTTTCCCCTTTTAAAAATCATCCCCCTCCATAACCCAAAACGGTGATAATAATAAAATCAAATCCCGGAAAAATCCTTTAAAATCACGGGAAAGGTAGGAACCTCTTTCCCGGCTACTTTAGAGCAACAGAAAGTAAATTCTTAGGCTTTATGATTAGTTAGAGGGGGATCGAAGCAAACCCTGATATGGTCAAAGCCATAATGGATATGCAGATTTCCAAGAAGAAGATGGAAGTGGAAGTACTTCAAGGCAGACTGACATGACTATCACCATTCATTGCCAGATTGACAGATAAATGCATTCCCTTTTTCAAAGTCTTAAGGCGCCCAACAGGGAAGGAGGTTGACTAGTCCTTAGATTGTGTGGCAACATTCCAAGGCATCAAAGTTTATCTTGCGTCGATCCCTCTGCATTATATCCTAAATATAGGATAAACGCTTTATATATACTTGGTAGTGTCCAAAACAACAGTGGGCGCTTAACTGTTAAGAAATGAAGAAATGGAGGAGTTGCCATTGTTCTATGCAGACAGAGGAATGAACAGGGCAGTGCCGAGATATCCGTCACTTGAAAAGATGGCAATAACATTAATCACAGCAGTAAGTAGACTCTGCCACTACTTCCAAGCACATCCAATTCATGTACTCAGAAACAAGCCACTGTAACAGGTGCTACATAACCCCAATTATAGTGACCGACTCAGCAAATGGGTCATAGAACTTGTGAGTTTGACATTGAATTCAGACCAAGGACCGCTACAAAAGGGCAGACACTAGTAGACTTTATAGAGTAATATATAGAAGGCGAAAACGCCTTCGAGGAGCCAGAACCCATGGAGTCAACTGATGAGGCTCAAGAAGTAGCGGAAGGACAACAATCGGAGTGGAATCGGCATGTAGATGACTCCTCTTGTACAAGGCCAGTTGAGCAGAGATCATCCTAATAGGACTAGGGGGATTGGAGTTGGAATATTCTTTCAAATTCAACATTAAAACCTCTAATAATGTAGCGGAATATGAAGCTCTGATTGCTGGCCTCATACTAGCAATCAACTCTGGGGTTGAAGACATCAATATCTTCAGTGATTCGCAACTCGTTGTCAACCAGGTGAATGGGTCATTGCAGATAAAGGACTCCCCCAGCTAAAGGCGTATATGAGATATGTTAAAACACTACTCGGGTGGTTTAAATTCTTTAATGCAGTTCAAATCCCAGGAGCGAAAAATGTAAAGGCGGATTCCCTGGCTAGGGTGGCGACATCACAACCTCATCAAAGCAGCGAAGACACGAGGATGGAGATCCTAGACAAGTCATATGTCAATAAGACTCTCGCAAAGATCTTCCATATTGAGACGGGACCATCGTGGATGGATCACTAGTAGAAAAAAACACTTAGCCGACAAATTATAAATTTTTCGTCGGCTAAGTAATCTTAGCTGACGCAACAACTTTTGTAGCCTAAGTTAGAACCTAGGAGACGAAAAACCATTATGTCGGCTAAGTAAATCTTAGCCGACGAAAAATTTAACCTAGCCGACAAAATTTTTTTATATAAATATAAATGATTATTTATAATAACTTAGGCAACAGAAAATAATTTCGTCGCCTACGTTATATCTTAGCCGACGAAACAATTTTAATAGAAATTAAATAAAAAAAATCAAACAAAAACTTAGTTGGCGGAATAAATGATTTTGTAGCCTAAGTTCTAAAAAATTTGAAAAAAAATCCCGCAAAAATTTCAGAAAAAAATTGATTTTTTTAAAAGCTTCGATCTGGATCGAACCAAAACTCATCCTCTCTCTCAGCCGCACCAACCACCATACCGTCATCGATGGTTGGTTTTGGTTTTGGGTTGTGGCGGTTTTGGTTTTCGTCGTTGGCATCGAGGAAGGAGTGATGGAGGTTGGTTGGTGAAGGTGGTGACATCACAGTTGGATGCTTGGGGCAGTGGTGGTGGTGGTGGTGGTGAACCAGTCTTTGTATGTTGAAAGTACTAGAAGAAATGACGTGATGTTGTGCTTTGTAATGTGTTGATCAACCAGTCTTTGTATGTTGCTTATACATCTAGCGAGAGGTCTTATTACCATCACTTACGAGAGTTGAGAGATGAGGAGGGAGGGGGAAGATATTTTGAATGAATCTATAGTTGAGATTCCTTTAGTGAATTGGTGCCGTGCTTTTTTTTATGAGATGTCGATATGAGATCATGGCAAATTCTATTGCTGAATCTTTTAATGCTTCCTTATTCATCTAGTGAGCAATGTTGCTCCTTTTGTTTGCATTGCAGAGTCTATATTACCTCATGTTACGAAGAGGCCGGCGGAGAGGCCTAAGGTGAAGAGGATTAAATCTGCTAATGAGAAGAAGCTTATTCGGTGCGGTCAATGTCTTAAGTTGGGCATCATAATAAGCAAAGCTGGACATAACCCTTCAATGGGGAGCCGTAGTTCCTGTTAAATCCTTTTGGTTGTTACTGGGTGTTAGTATTGTTTATATTGAATGCCTTATGAGTTTTATTTTGTTATGTAACTAGCACGAACCCCAACGCACTGCAGCGGGGTCATGACAATGCTCGGCTACGCCTTTGTTGCGGCCTTTTTTTCTTGAATTTTTAACATAACAAATAATCCTCGTATGTATTTGGAGGCATCCATAACAAAACCAAACTACTATTAAACCTTTAAACCTTTAAACCAACCACCATCAACAAAACTGAAACTCAAATGTTAAAACATGTCATGACACCACCACTATACATTCGTGAATTAAATGAAACCAGAATTTAAACTTGTACGGTAGAGTAGCAAAGTTTAACCATATAATTCACATTCATGTATTTCTAGAACTCATATTTATCTTCCAGCCATGCATTTTCATCTTTAAATTACTCATTGTGTTTATCAACTCAATCTTTTAGCCCAAGGATCGCAGGTGCAAAACCAGAACAAAATCAATATTCAAAGGAAAAACAAAAGAAACCAACATTCATAAAAATCACTTATAAAACTCTTACATTAGAGGCATATTCAATAGATTTAAGTTATATAACCCCATGTTTTTGTCTAATATTTCATTACATTCATAACTCCATCACTTACATATCAGCCTATAATTCGCTAAAACTCTACTTTTTTCATTCCTATGATCCAAATTATAACAGATATCAACACAATTACTCAGATACAGGGCAAAGAATTTATAGATCGGATGTGGAAAAAATCAATTTTGAAGAAATACAGCAATTGCACAGAAAATGAGACTCTTAGTAATGGAAGACACATCTAGTTTATCCAAGAAGTAAAACAATAGAAGCTATTTCCAAAACAGGACAGAAAATAGATAAGCATGAGAACTTAGGGGTAAAATAGACAAAGGCAGACAAACGATGACGGTATTGTAAATAATCCGCAAATAGGGGTAAAATTATCTTATAGGGATGACAATATTGTAAATAATCCGTAAACCAGGGAAAAATTGTCTTTCTATGCGCTGTTGATGGCAGTATGGTAAATAATCTGCAAACAGGAACAAAATCATCTTTTTACGCGCTTAATGGCAGTATTGTAAATAATTTGCAAGCAGGGGCAAAATCGTCTTTTTACGCGCTTAATGGCAATATTGTAAATAATTCACAAACAGGGACAAAACCGTCTATTCACACATTGAATGAACAATGCTACTCCTATTTTGTTTTAGTACATATAATGACTCTGACTTAAGAATAATGGTTTTGTAAATCATTTATAGTTTTCTTATTTCATTCTGTCAACAATTTGTTTCATGTTTTTTTATCAAATGCACTTATGTGTTACAATACCGTGAGTTCAACCTTTTACTTAAAATAAGAGACTTATGCTACTAAACCAAATAATACTGAGCAATTTGTTTCATTTATTGAATAATAATCTTTGGTTCCCTTCTGAATTATAGTCAAATATTTGTTTTTTTTCACTTCTTTTCATTACTTTGACAGTCTTGTCAAGTTTTTGTTCACATATGATATTTTTTTACCAATTATTAAAATTGTTAGGGGCAGTTAATTTCTTGATGAGAGCAACCGCATCTTTCAAAGCCTCTACTCCCATTTGTGTCAAAAATTACTTGGGTTAGTAAACTCTTAAGTGACCTGATGGTAGACTATCATAACAGGAACTAACAAACCTGTAACTAAAAGAAAGGATTATGATATTACAATCACTTGTTCACACCAATACCAACACAGACAGAAAATATGTTCTCGCAATTGAAATAAAATTTTCACATGTTCACAACATGTTCTACTTGTTTGTGTTTCAAAGAGCATAATCAGGCACGATTCTCTTTTCGATCTCAATATTCACAATCGTTTTCAGAATCTTCCTTCTCATCTTATCACCACCTTCTTCTTGAGGTGTGAGACTCGCACTCTTCTTTCTTTTTGGCTGCCCTACGCTTGTTCACCTTGACGTTTTTTCGATTGAATGCGGTTCCACATATTTTTTTTCTTTTCTTGAAAACCTTATCTTTTGTTCTCTTCACATATGTTTTTGAGCTCCGTTTTCATTTCTTCTTGTATTCTTTCTGCCATTTTTACAGCTTCATCAACAAGATTGCCTAACCGACACATATCGTACTAGTTGATTGGATCTTCATCTTCTGGTGATATGCGTCGCAATGGAACAACTTCAATTGGCATGGAAAACTACACATGAAAACACACAAGTTATCCTTAAAAGAATGACGAAAAATAAATATAATTATCGGAGTCAGTAAGTAATTTTACTACCCCTAACTAGTAGTAAACTTATTACTAGTGGTTAGCAAACCAAAAAGAAAAAAAAATGTTTGGAATCTTACATGTTCATCTTTTTGTTCGTCCTGTGTGAAGCTATCTTCTTCCACATTCTGTCGATGCTCTTCCTCATCTGGCTTTGACCTATCCTCTTTCCATTCCTTCTCTCCTTGCTCCTCCTGTGTTACACATATCATTTGCTGCTTCTGAGCCCATTTTTGCTCCTTGTTTTTTTCTTTGCGCAACTGTATCTTGAGAGCATTGATTTGGTTCTGGTCTGCCCTCCTTTGTTGTTCGAGCTGTTGGATTTGGTCGTCCGCTTTCTTTAACTTGCCCAACAATTCTGTGTTTTTGTTGATCAGTTCTTCGGTTGCGTGCATAAGTTCTTTGAGCTTCTGGTCCATTTCTTCTTTTGGGAGCTTCCCCTCCAAATCTCGAATCAAGCTTCTTAAGTTTCCACACATTTTTTCATTCTGCTCTTCCTCCTGTTTTATGGACTGAGGAACCTGTAATCGTTTTAACAACATAATTATTCAATCAAACAAACAGAAAAGAATAAAGTTTATTGACCCCGAAGAATTTTACTGTTAGTAACTACTCAAACTTACCCATTCTTTGAAGCTTGGTGTGACATATTCATCTTCCTGCTCCTCATTCTCGCTGGAACTCATTTCTTCATCATCGTCCCATGGTCCTTTTCTGATCAGATCCTGTTACATTTGAAACAGACAAGAAATTACTAACCCCAGTAATAATAGCAACTTGTACTTCAGTTTCAATATTACATTTACTGACCCCAGTAAATGTAATATATATACTTTTTTTTGAAAATGTACCTCTAGCATGGAAGGATTCCTTAAATACTCTTCTTCATTCAGTATCTGTTTTGTCGACCATCTTACAAACCTTGGCTTCTCCTTCTCTTTCAAAACAATTTGTTTGTTTACTTTTGTTTTTTCCAGAAACCAGTAAAGTACCAAAAGCAGGCAGCCATTCAAAGTTTGTGGCTTCTCCTTATTGTGCTTTTTCAGTCCTTCATGCAAGAACTCCAATACCTTACGTGACCAATTGTATGTAGATATGTTTTCAAGGTCTTCACATTTTAGAATCAACTTCCATTCAATGTGGTTCCCAGTTCTGCTGAAAAACAATACTGACATGAGGTACATGATAACCAAAGATGCTATCTTCCTTGGATCCTCCTTCTTAACTATGTTCAGCTCCTTGATCAGTGTGTCCTCAATTATCTTTCGTGTGATTGGTTTTCTTGTATGCTTACCAAATATTTCTGATTCCTGAACCTTCTTCTTCCCTTTCTTGTATGGCTCATCTCGACTTAGATCCACATCCAACCCTTCTTTGGTTATTTCGAATATGGAATACACATCATCCTCTGTAATTTCAACCTCCGTCTCTCCAAAGATGAAGCTTTTATTTTCATGGTTATAATGCTTCATTATGATCTCGAAATCAGCTTCTAACTTTTTCACTTGATAATCAGTAATCTTGTTCAACCTGAAGGCTTCAATTGTGCTCCCAAAACAAGTTCTGTTTATTAAATCCCACGCCTCTTGCGGTATGCTTTTTCTGTGGTTATCAATGAGCATACGGAATGAGGTTAGGGTGCACTTTTGCTGCACGTGCTTTATTTTCTGCAAGTCACATGATCGCTCTTCTCCTTTTACTTGGATCTCCATATCCTTGCTGCTTTCCAGTTGCCTTGCCTTTCTTCTTTTTTTTGGTTGCTCCTCTTCCTCCACTGATTCTGCGTCCTCTTGCTTTCTTTTTCCCCTTGTTCTTTTCCACATAAGATACTTGTCTCTCTCCTTTTCTTCATCTTCTGTTTCCGTATCATCATCATCATAATCATCATCATCTCCAACATCTGAATCTGATCTATCTTCTGCATCATCACCATCTTCAGCTGCATGCTTCTGTTTATCTTTCTTTGATAATTTCATTGCGTTAAGAAATTCCCCTATTACTCTCTCCGTCTCGTTGGAATATGCCGATTCTTGAGGGGAATCCTCTTCATATTGTGGATTGTCAATTTGAGTTTTTCCCGTTGCCATTCTGCATACAAGTAAAAACATGCATTACAGACTACATACAAGTAGTTCATTAGATGGTAGTAAACAACAATATCCCTTGTTGTTCACCGCCCCCCAGCAAACTGTATTAAGTTTTAATAACTGATCGAAACAAACAGCAAAGCACATTTCCATTTTTTTGAAGACAGGTTGGGAACCCGTTAGGTAGGACTACCAAAATTATTATTAAGAGAAAGATTACACAACAAAGGAGTCATATTGCCTAAACCTCGTGAGATATTACAATCATCCTCTATAAAAACATCCCAAATAATTTCAGGAGTCTCATCGACCCAGAACTCATCTAAAAACGATGATCTAACAAGGTGCGCTAATCTATTTGCCACAGCGTTTGCTTCACGAAATATAATGGAACTAAAAGCCTCCATATAATATAATGGAGAACTGACCTCAAAGCACACCTTTCACTGGTAAACCTCCATTGGGGTTTGTAAACATGAACACAATTTTTATTGCCACACAGCAGACATTACATTTTTCTACATTCATATCCAAAAAAAAGTTTCTAAAGTCTATTGCCCCTAGTAAGTTGTTCTGTGCGGCTCTGTAACAACAAACATTTTGCAGGAACGCACTGTAATTCCTATATTTGAGAGAATGAAGCATCTAAATCATCTGACATATGGAAATAGGCAGGAGAGACGGAAGCACAATCTGTAAATCTAAGAAAAAGGAAACCAATAAGTACCTTTCGTTTGGGCCCAACAGATCTGGACAAGAAACGGCGAGGCCGAGTGTGAGACCTCGGGAGCAATTGAACCCTAAAGCTTCATTTTCTAATTTTTGTTGACGAATTAAGAGGACACTATTGTCTTTTTGACAGCAAGTATTATTGTATAAGAAAACAGACAGAGAAAAACAAACAGTTTCGTTTCG
Source organism: Comarum palustre (assembly GCA_951800085.1). Taxonomy (NCBI): domain Eukaryota; kingdom Viridiplantae; phylum Streptophyta; class Magnoliopsida; order Rosales; family Rosaceae; genus Comarum; species Comarum palustre. The sequence continues at coordinate 1,919,934 of OX637590.1, forward strand.
TTTCTGAAATGTGATTTTGACTTGTGTTATCGCTGCCCTCATGATTATGGTTGTCGTGCTTTCAGGTATCCTTCCAATTCTTGGTAGCTTACCTCAGGTTTAATGGAATTTCCGACTTTCGTAAAGGGGCAATTGAAGAAGCTACAAGCGCAGCCAAACCCCGCTTTAGAGGTAACAAGGACACCTGAGGGTGATGCTGATAATTCTACTGCTGTTTCTAACACTGGTCTTGTTTCATACAGTGATGATGACGTGTAGCTTCAATCTTGTCTTTAAGGAGTTAATATCGATTCACTTATGGTCTTTTCTATTGATTTTTGATTTGGGTAGACAAGATACTAAGAGAAGGATTCAGGATATCATTTCATGTTAAATATAGAAGAAAGAACATGGAAGGGAGGATAAGGTAGGACATGGCTTATAAATCTGTGTACATCACCTTCACCGGTGACTTTTATCAGGTAGTTAGCTAGGTTAATGGGTCATAAGTTGAGTAAATCTCCGGTTTAGAGGCAGGCTAGCCCTTGGGGGAGGGAGTATAGAGGTAGGTTGCTGCTGGAAGACTAAATTTTGCCACTTTTGGGGAGAGGTCTTTCACGCTAAGATTATATTACCTCGGGCTGTAAAAAGTTGCTACTTAAGGAAAAGTCTGTTTACATTTTCCATGAACATAAAAGGGGCCCTAATCCAGAATTCAAAAACAAACTGAACTGTCGACCACTCAACAGTCTTTCATGACGAAGGTGCTTATTAAATTAAAATGCGAGGGCCAAAAAGTTTAGGAAATGACATTGGGTATACCACTCAGAATTGTATTCAAAATTAGTCTTTTGAAGTTGAAATTGTCTTGTATTGACCAAATTACTAGGTGAATTGAATGGATTTGAGTAGAAACTGAATGAATTAGTTATTCATACTCTGAAAAAGACATGACAGAAAAAATTGATTATGTCACATTTATTTATTTTATTTGTCACTGAAAATGCAGAAAAAACAGTTCACTCATTCATGAGTACTCTGCAATAAAGGTTTATTTCCTGTATTGTTTTTTTCTTAAATAATTTATCATCAGGTTTATCCCTTAAATCTCTTCAAACAATCACTCATAAGTTTTAACCCCTCATCTGGGCTAGAAAATTCTAGTTACTAAGTTCAGTAACTTATATATGAAAACCTTTTGCAGATACATGCCTTTATTTGTTAATATTCAAGTTGGTTTTGGTTATACTTTGTGGATATGTATGGACGGTCCTTTCTATGAAATTATGAATATGTATCGGAGTCTAAGCTCCTCAGCTATGGCTTTTATTAGGACCGCCTACCACTATACTTGCTTCACCTTGGTTTTCCTTGGTAATATTTTAATCAAGATTCTGTTGTTGGTCGATTGAGGTGTATATTTGCTGCTGGGTGGCATAAGCCATATGTGGAGAACATTGTATGAGTGGAAACGTAGATGAGGATAACAAATGGCATTTGTAGCTTATAAATTATGAAAATTTTTGCACTTTCCCGTCTTAGTGTAAAGTCTGTTCCCTAGTTATTTCATATCTTCTGTATTAATAGGTTAGAATTGTAGGCTCCATGTCAAAGCATCCTAGAAAACGTCTAGACTCTAGAGTTTATTGCTTGTTACAAAGAAAAGGTGCATATGTAAAATTTTCACAGGAGTAATCTGTTCCAAGCCTTCCAAGTTTATCTTGTTACAAAAATGGAGGCTGCTTTAAGCTATTGATGCAGTACAGAAGCAGGGAGAGTTCAATATAATGTAAAGAGTGATTAGGGTGGGCTGGAGAGTGTTGAGAGATCAAGGAATCAGAAGATTTTAGGGATAAACAGAGGTTCTTTATCTGTAGAAGGGAGATATAGAATAAGGGAGGTTAGGGAAGGGAAACAAGGCCAAGCCTTCAACAAGATAATATCTTAACTCATTCCATTCTGCCTTACAGATTACATTAGAAAGCTATTTATACGCTTCAAATGAAACCCTTAAGACTCATAGAATACCAAAAAGACTAATATAACTTATTAATAATAAGACTCTTAAATAGACTTAAATAAACATAAATACCCACTCAAGACTCTTAAAACACTAGACCCATGAGTTCTTATTCTGTAACTCAAAATAAACTTTGTAACTGAAAATAAACCTGGCAAGACCCTTAAACTACCAAGTAGACTTCCTTTTGGACCAAAAAGGGCTGGGCTTAGCCCTTGGCTTCCAAAGGGATACTTATTTTCCAGCCAGCTTATGGCTGCCCCATCAATTCTCCCCCTCTGAAAAGAACTCAACTTGGTTGGGTTTGGAATTGGACCAAGAATAGTCACCACTCTCGGTCTGCTTGAGGAACGTGCCGGCTGTCTTTTTGAGCTTAATGGTGGACAAATCCTTAGCCGGTACAAGCTTGAACTGGTGACTTCCACCTTATAAGGGTTTGGATGTGGTTCAGTAGGCAACCCAAGTTTGTTAACAGCTTTCTCAGAGATGATATTAGAGCAGCTCCCTCCATCTATGACTAGGGTACACACTGAGTACTGCAGCAAACACGGGTTTGGAATATGTTACTCCTATGCCAATCTTCCTCGTGCTCCTTTTGTGTAGTGAGAACAGGTCGTAGAATTATAAACGGGTCATACACTTCTACTTCCAACTCTGATTCTTTTTCTGCTTCCAATTCAACAACTTCATTGGGCTTTTGTTCAGTGTTGTTAGTTGCAGCAGGAGTATCCTTATCTGCAAAAGCAATACTGCCAAGTGTCCAAAACCTCTACATTTCCTGCACTTGATTTCAGTCCTCGTATTAGAGGCAGAACCAGCAGCCTTTTGTGCACTCTTAAGAGTAGAAGAACTCACTAACTGTTTGGAAGATGAGGACTCACTATGAGTTTTCTCATTTGAATCACTAGATGTAGGGGTAATCCTTCAGAAGATTTGTCTAAGGTCTACCCCTTGTTTGAAAATAACATGGACAATCTCTTCTTATATTCTTCCTCCATTTGGTAGGCAATCTGGACAGCATCATTTATTGTATAGATTCGAGTTGCTGCTAACCCCGAAGAAATATGGGGATTCAAGCCCTTGCAGAACATTGATATCATGATATCCTCATTCCATGGAAAATCAGATTTGACATCCAAGCTATAGAACTTATTAGTATACTCAGAGGCTTCCTTGCAGCAATTCCACAAATTGTAGCTGGAGTCGTTGCTATTAGTTAGGTGGCACAAAGAAGCGTGTCAGAGCCATCTTCATGTCTTCCCAAGTTCTAATAACTGCAAAATGAGTTTGTTGGTATTTTTCCCACCAAACTCTAGCTGTTCCCTTCAACTTAGCTTCTGCAAAAGAGATCTTTCGCTCCTCCGCCAACTGATGCCACTTGAAGTAACTTTCCAAGCCATGTAGCCAATCAAGAAAGACCTCAGGATTGCTGTCTCCATGGAAATCAGCAATATCTAGTTTGACGCCCCTTTCTGATCCAGGCTGTCTTGATTCGTTACGCCTCGAATCTGAAGCTGAAGATGAATCCTGACCACTATCGTTTGACTTCATAACCAAGGCAGAAATGGACTGAAAACCATGTTCTAAGGAAGTCAGTTTTTCAAGCATCTCCTGGAACATCTTCTTTTGGCATTCAGACTCTTGAGACAAACTGTCCACTTTGGATGAGAGCTCTGCATTAGTAACCATTGTAGTTGTATGGGTAAGGGGAAGGAAAATAGGATGTTTTTGGCTCTGATACCAAAACTGATGTAGTACAAAAGCAGGGAGGGTTTAATATAACGTAGAGAGTGATTAGGGTGCGCTGGAGAGTGTTGAAAGATCAAGGAAACAAAAGATTTTTGGGAGAAACAGAGGTTCTTTAGCTGTAGAAGGGAGATATAGAATAAGGAGCCTTCAACAAGATAAAATCTTAATTCATTCCAATTTGCCATTCGGATTGCATTAGAAAGCCATTTATAGGCTTCAAATAAAACCTTTAGACTCCTAGAATACATAAAGACCAAGCCTTCAATAAGATAAAATCTTAATTCATTCCAATCTGCAATTAAGATTACATTAGAAAGCTAGTTATAGGCTTCAAATAAAACCCTTAGACTCATAGAATACGAAAGGACTAATATAACTTATTAATAATAAGACTCTTAAATACTGAAGACTTAAATAAACATAAAGACCCACTCACGACTCTTAAAACACTAGACTCATAATTATTCTTATTTTGTAACTCAAAATATTCTTTGTAACTGAAAATAAACTTGGCAACACCCTTAAACTACCAAGTAGACTTCCCTTTGGACCAAAAAGGGCTGGGCTAGTTGGCTTCCAAGGGGTACTTATTTTCCATCCAGCTTATGGCTGCCCCATCAGCTTTGTACATGATACTCTTGGGTTTTAGTTAGAACCTGTACTAAATTTTCAACCCAGCCGCAGATTGACTCCTTTGACAGAAAATTAGTTGTATCATCCAAAAGTTGCAACATTAGCATACAATCCTCAATATGGTTCTCTGATGATTAATAATTATTCCTACAAGGATGATTTAAATGATGAGCCCAACTGCAATCACAGCGTCTGCCTGTGGGATAGGCAGATTGCATTATAGTTTTTGATAAGCCATAAAGGCATTCTTGAGGCTTTGACTATGTTGTAGCCATGTAGTGTACAGATGAGCTAGTATGGTAAATAGGTCGTTCATAGATTAGCTATGTGCAACTCTTGAGGCTTTAGATAAAAACTTCCGGTATTTAGAAGTATCTTGTAAGTGGTTAGCATTCGTCTTTTGTAGATATCACCTAAGGTTTTTTGAAACCTCTATTTAAAGAATTGGGAAAACGTTCAACATCTGGCTGTCTACTTTGTCATTGAGTGTTAAGGTTTCTCAGTGGCATTGGGTTTACACGAGTGACAAAGTTTTTGATGCAACTGTTTGGCACTATTGGCAATTAGCATGTCGTATGTTATTGATTAAGTGAATGCTTCTGATTTTTCAGAGCATTAAAATGGTATAGGTGAGAAATGTTTTGTATACTCATGGCTTGGCAGAAATATGCTATAATTATGACAAGTTAGAGTATTGAGCCAAAACAAGTTGGAATAATCATGACAAGTTGGAATACATGGTTTTTTATGATAAAATCTAATGATATGCTGTTTCAACCAAAATATTTGATGGAGCTCTGGGGTCATGGTCTGTATATTCTAACACTATCATATGTCTTTTGTTGCTGCACTTCTCTTGTGATGGTATTCTAAATTGGTGGGTATTTACGTTGTTTTAGGTCATAGGCAGTGTGTTTATGTTTTGTTTTCATCTGATTACAATATACCAATCTGTATTTCATTCTTATTGTGCTTTTTACTCAGCAGTTGTATTGTTATTCTTCTCTGTTCCGATGAGCATGCAGTCAGTCTCTGTAACTTGAAATTAGAAACAAATGAGCTAGTGTCCACTGTCCAACTAGGTTGCGTCATTACTCATTCTTGTTGGGTTAAAACAAACTAGCTAGTTAGATTTTGATAATCCCAGTCATTTCTGTTTCGAAGGTTTGTTGAAATTTAGTTGGACGGGTCTACAAGAGAGGTTTAGTTTCGATGGCCTGGGAAACAAGTAATTTAGATTGATTTTCATGAATGAACATGATTTGAATTATGTGTTGGATACTTTGGCTTTAAGAAGCATATATGCTGTATTATTCAAATCCTGCAAGTAATAGGTTGGACATGATTGGAAGAAAGTTTAGCTGCCAGGTTTTTGAGGATACAGGGTACTTTATATGGTCTAAAGCTTCCTTAGTTGGGGAGCTTTGGTATTTTGTTAGTGTGTGTGTCTCGCTGTATTTTAGCTCTCGGTGTTCAGATAGTACAATAAAATGTAAAGAATGTGTGTATATATATATATATGTGTGTGTGTGTGTATATATATATATTATGTGTGTGTGTGTATATATAGCCCCCTTCCAATGAGAGATCCCTTTTTTGACATATATGAGGGATTGGGGTTTACACCAATTTTTTTTTATCACAAAATCACATTTCCATCATTCAATATGTAGTTCTATATGAGTAGATCACTTCTGCAAAATTTCATCCAAATTGGTAATCGTTATGGAGCTCAAAATTGCGAATTAAAAGTTAAAGCATGAACGGTTCAGGATTGATAGATTTGATCCGTCAATTGATTTCAGTTAGTTCGAAGCCTTAACGATCACCAAATTAGATAAAATTTTGCAGAGATGATCTACATATATGCATTTAAATATTTAACAGTGGAGATGATATGTGATCAGAAAGCTGGTGTAATCTTCAATCCCTCATATATGTCAAAAAAGGGATCCCTTAGTGGAAGGGTCCTATATATATAGTTCCCTTCTAACGAGGGATCCCTTTTCTTGACATATACGAGAGATCAAGGATTACACTAACTTTTTGATCACCAAATCACATCTCCACCGTCTAATATATAGATTCATATATGTAGATTTTCTCAGCAAAATTTCATCCAATTTGGTTATCGATAAGGTGCTCAAAACTGTGAATTAAAATTATAAACATGAACGGTTCATGTTTGGCAGATTTGATGCGTCAATTGATTTCAGTTAGTTCAAAGCCTTAACAATCACCAAATTAGATGAAATTTTGTAGAAATTATCTTCATATATGAATTTAAGTATTGAACGGTGAAGATGTTGATATGTGATTGAAAAGTTGGTCTAAAGCTTGATCTCTCATCATGTCAAAAAAAGATCCCTTAGTGGAAGGACCCTCATATATATATATAAACTAATAATGGATATATTTGTGTTCCCTTGGTTGCATTCTTCACAAACTCACCAAGAATGATCTTAGCTGTTTGGAAGTTACTGGCTCTTAACAGTATCCAGCAGTTTTGGAAATTGGCCAGGAGTAATTAGTCTCTAAGCTGGGTTGGAGATTAGTGTTCTCCTATCCTTTCTACTAGTTAAGTTGTTTTACCTTTTATGATTCTGGAGCCTCTGGGTCAGTTGTGTTGAATCAGGTTGTTGGTGGTGGTGGAAGTCTGTTTATTGGTTACACTGTTGATGATCCTAGTATTGGACAAATGTTAGTTGTGCCATTCTTCATGTCTTCGGAAAAAATGAGTTTGATACTGATATCAGTGGTCGGTAGAGTTTCTAATGAGGACCAAGTGAGCACTTTCAAATGAACGGTTGAATGATATGCATAAGTTCTAACCGTTATGCAACCGTTCATTTGAAAGTCTTCACTTGGTCCTCATTGGAAGCTCCCCCATAAGTGCTCGCATATGGAAGAGTTTTACAATTTTTCATCATACTCATGAAGTTCTGGAAACATATCGCTTGTGTTTTTTTTTCTGGAGTACAAAGAAGCACTTCTGGAAATGCATAATAAGTTGAAATAAGAGCTTGAACAGTTTAAAGAGTATTTGTCTAGCCTGCGTTGGTATGGGAAGGAAAGACTTTGATTTTGTAGCAATTAAAGAGCCATCTTTGGAAACAACCATTCTTGATGCTTATAGTCGTCTAGTCTGCCCTAACATAATCTCTAATTAGTCTTTTCTTGTCATCATTGCTTATATATCCATTATCTCTGTATCTATAGCTCAGCTGAGGAAAAGATAAAATACATATCCAGTATATCTCTATCTATAGCTAAGGGGGAAAAGACCGTATACACTAATCGTGAAATTTATGAAAATCATATTTCTGTGATGCACTGATCGTGAAATTTATGAAGATCATATTTCTGTAAATTTCGTGTTGGTTGTCTTAGTTTCATAGTTGTTTTTAGGTTGTATTCGTGTTTGCAATAAGAAAAGAGAGATAACCCTCTGATTTTTCCATTGCTATAATACCGTGAACGTCTTTTTCATATCAAAGAAATGACTGGTATTAATAGAGATTAAGTGATGTGCTTACAATCAAAATGCAAGACATCTCATCTCATGCATTCTGGGGGATCTGTAAAACAGAAGCACCCATTGTGCAGCTTTGAAAGCTCTTCCTGGTGGTTGTATTGTGTAGCATGGTCCTTCAAACAGCAGCATGGTTGCCAGATGCAATGCCCATTATTGCTTCTAAGCAGTCTGTTTCTTCTACAGCCTCTTAGATGTTTTCATTGTCATTAACAACTTGAGTCATTTGTCAGTGAGTTGTGGCTTGGTTGGTGGGTATTTAACCAACAACTTTGAGGTCACGGATTCAAACCTCAATAGACATATGTAAAGTGAGTTATTAATAATAAGTTTTTTTTAAAAAAAAACTTGAGTGCTAATCTGATGGCTAAAAGCTCAACCTGTGCAGCAGCATGACAGGAATAGCAAGTGCGGTTAGATTACCTCGCCGCTGCTTATTATTTTTGTTTGCCCATAACGACCAAGTAATCACTTAAAAGCTGCTCAAATAAATATTGATGAAGCTGTAAACCATAATCCATCATCTAGTCTTTGAAAGACAAGTTTGGCTCTAAACTGTGACTCAAATTGATGGGAGGAGCCGAGAGGAGAAAGATGTCAGTCTTTTTCACCTTGAAAACCCTTTGTGAGCAGCTTCAAGTTACGAGCTGTGCACAAAGTATTACTCAACACAGTAGCTCGTGCTATCCAATATCAGCTCGTCACATAAGCCTCTACTGCGAAGAGCTGTGCATAAGTATGGGCCACAGTTGTGAAGAAGATACTGTGCACCACATAGGCTTTCCAAGTTTTACTGCTTGCATCGATAAGCTTGGCGGAGCAGCGTGGAGAGTGCTGAACAAGATACTGCTGGAGGTCTGGGATCATTTGTCCCTCCATACGTGAGTCGGAGTGCCATTGCGCTTCAGCTCCGAGCACTGGCCTGAAATCAACAACACTGCAATAATACCATGAACTTAAAATCGAGAATCTAAACTTAACAGTCCCTTTCCAAGGTAAAAATAATTAGAACTGTAAAAATAATTGATATACAAAAGTAACATAGGAAAAGGAAAAACAAAAAAACAATCACTACATATATCTTTGCAGATTGCCTGTTTGGGAGTTCTGTGGTGAAAAAAGGTGGATACTTTTAGTTTTTACCAAACAAGAAATTTTCAACTACAGTAAGAATAACAAGGTCAATCATGCAGTTGAAGAGCTCATGTGAAGAGCAACTAGGGATGCATAAAACCCATCCATGACATTAATCAAGTTGTCATGCTTCCCTTTCTCTACTATAACTCCATTCTTAACCACTGCAATCACGTCAGCATTCTTGATTGTGGACAGTCTATGAGCCACAACCACTGTTGTCCGGTTCACCATGACTCGATCTAATGCATCTTGAACCACTCTCTCAGATTCGGCATCAAGTGCACTCGTAGCTTCATCCAACAGTAATATCTTGGGGCTCTTGATTATAGCACGCGCAATGGCTACACGTTGCTTCTGCCCTCCAGATAACTGGATTCCTCGTTCTCCAACTATGGTATCATAGCCCTACAACAAAATGCAATATTTAGTTGATTTGTGCATTTGAATAATTGCTTTTGTGTTGTGTTTCCGGATTGTCAACATGAGTCATCTACTAGATAGTCATCTTTATGCATATTAAATGGTAGTCGTCTGACCTGGTGTAGGCTACTGATGAACTTGTGAGCATTGGCCAACTCTGAAGCAGCTATAATTTCTGCCTCAGTTGCAGTTTCTTCCTTTCCATATGCGATGTTGGCTCGAATGGTGTCATTAAATAAAACAGGTTCTTGGCTCACAAGTCCCATCTGCTGCCTCAACCATTTCAAGTTGTAGTCTCCAAGTTCAATTCCATCAAGTGTGATACGACCTGAATCCGGATCATAAAATCTTTGCAACAATGCAACAACAGTTGATTTTCCGCTCCCACTTTCTCCAACCAGGGCAACAGTCTGCAGAAAGAGATGCACAATATAGTCAACATATGTGTTGTTAACTTGAACATCAAGTAATCAAAAGATCTAGTTTTGTTCAAGTAACGGATTCTAGCCGATGGAAAAGATCATCTGTTCAAAATAAGATGCCTGTTGCTGTTTGTTGTAGCTAACTTCAGGACAAGTAAAAGAAGAAAATATGTTAAACAGATTTCAGTTTATGATTTTACCTTGCCAGAGCGGATAGTTAAATTGAGGTCTCGGAAGATAGGGGTATCCGGTCTAGATGGATACTTAAAGCTTACATGGCGTAGCTCGATCTCTCCTTTCACAGCACCATCAATTTTCGTGCCAGACTCGTTACTTGGGTCTATCTTTGATGGCCGGTCTATTATTGCAAATATGGAAGCAGCAGCAGACTTGGCTTTACCAGAATCGGGGCCAAAGGAGCTTGATTGAGAAATTCCTGTAGCTGCCATGGTCAGAGCAAAGAAAACCTGCAAGCCAAATACACATCTGAATCAGTTAGATATCGCGTAGTTATCTTCTATATCTGTCATAAAGCAACATTTTATTGGCTTTGACAATATGGAGAGAGTAAGTACTTGGAAAACATCGGAAAATGTTGTTTTGCCAGCTTTTACGAGTTGAGCTCCCGCATAGAAACTGGTTGCGTAGACACAAAACAAAAAGAAGAAAGATACCCCGAATCCTATTCCACTGATCAAACCTTGTCTTATCCCTGTCTTCATAGGGCCTTCACATTTCCTTCTGTATAGTTCCATTACCTTCTCTTCAGCACAGAAAGAAGCAACTGTTCTTATACTCCCAACTGCGTCATTAGCAACTTGGCTTGCCTCCTCATACATCATCTGCAGCCATTTAGTTAGATATCTTGGTGAAAAAAATTAAAAGGAAAGAGCCAAGTTAGGAACTGTTCTACTCATTCAAAACTAGTCACTAACAAATTTGTGGGAGCTTTAGACATACCTTTGCATCTGCGCTGAATCCTTTCATGAACTTTATTTGAACATATCCATTAACTGCGATGAGAGGAAGCAGTGCGAGGATAATAAATGCCAGCTGCCAACATGCAACATAAGCAATAACTAAACCTGAAACTGCAGCTGCCAAGTTTTGAACCATCTGAGCCAGAGCGTCACCAACTAAGGCTCTCACAGTTGCTGCATCTGCTGAGAGCCTTGCACCAATTGAACCACTTGAGTTCTCAGGCTCATCAAACCATCCAACCTCCATGTGAACCACTCTCTCAAAACACAACAATCTAATACGCTGAATCAACTTACTGCCAGCTACTGAAAAGAAATATCCTCGAGCTGGGATCACCACGAATGATATCAGACCAAGGATCATAAATATTATTGCCCAAAATGCTGCATCTTTCTTCTGTTCATGAGGTGGTTCATAGAAAGTCTTTATAACCCTGGAAATGAGCACGCCGAATATTGGAAGTATAACACCATTGATGATTGCAGCTATAGTTCCAAAAATGAGAACTGGAATCTCAGGCTTGTTGAGGGCAGCAAGGCGACGGAGTGAGACTGTTGGAGGTTTTTCTGGTGATGGTTCTGTTTCTTCATATGCAGCATCTTGGACACCAATGCCGCCAAGTCCTGTGGGTAAACCAAATGCGACTGAAAATGATTGACGGCTGCTATTTCCTGCAGAAGAATTTCTACTTAAAGATCGTGCAAACGAAAGTCTTTGACTCGACTGTCTAAGAGATGCCAAAGTTATTTCAGGTTTGCTTTGGTCTTCTGACGTTTGTTCCGATTCCTTGTTTACTTCTTGCAAGCGTATAAGCTGAGAGTAAGCTCCCTCAGGATCTTTGAGTAAATTCGAGTGAGAACCTGATGAGTAGACAAAAAGATTATGTTAACTGATAGTAAAAGAAGTTGAGCACAGAAATAGGATAAAAGAATTCCTTGGGAGCCAGAAATAATCCAAATTTCTGGATATGATCAAGTACAATATCTAATGCACGGAGACTTTTAGATATATTTCAGTTGCAGAAGCAATGCATGTTAGTAGAAGAATACATTATCAGAGTTGATGTGCAGAAATCATGATTAGCCCTGTCTAATTAATCTGTGAGAATCATATGGCTTTCTGCAATGTATGCTTTATAAAGTAGAATACCTTTTTCAACCATCTTGCCTTTATGGATGACAGCAATCATGTCTGCATTCCTCACTGTGCTCAAACGATGAGCAACAACAACGGTAGTTCGGTTAACCATAATCCTATCCAGTGCTTCTTGAACTACCCTCTCAGATTCTGCATCAAGTGCACTAGTAGCTTCATCCAGAAGTAAAATCCTTGGATCTTTCAAAATTGCTCTTGCAATAGCTATTCTCTGTTTCTGCCCACCAGACAGCTGAGTTCCATGCTCACCAACCATGGTGTCAAGCCCCTGAAGAAAATAAATTCTCAAGTGAACAAAAATTCATATAATGCAGTAATTACTGAAGCGAAATAAAAATGTAGAACGAGCTTAATTAGAACCTGAGGCAATTTATCAAGAAATTTAGCCGCATTTGCAAGTTCAGCTGCTGTTTGTATCTCTTCAGTGGTAGCACCATCCTTTCCATAGGCAATATTTTCCTTGATGCTGGATGCAAACAGAACAGGTTCCTGACTGACAAGACCAATTTTACTCCGAATCCATTTAAGCTGGAATTCTTTTAGGTTTATGCCATCTATTAAAACTTCACCAGCTTGCGGATCATAAAACCTCTCTATCAGACTGATGACCGTTGACTTGCCACTTCCACTTTGTCCAACCAAAGCAGCCGTTGTGCCACTAGGGATACAAAGAGAGAAACCGTCAAATATTTGCTCATCCGGCCTGGCTGGATAGCTGAAATAAACCTCCCTCAACTCTATGTCTCCCGAAATGTCATCCAAAATCCTTCCCTTTTCATCATAAGCATCTATCTCTGGCTTCCTACTGATAGTCAGAAACATCTTATAGGCTGCAGCTTGACCAGCAGCAAATGCACTCATGCATGGTGATGCCTGCCCCAAAGACCTAAGTTATCCATACATTTACAAAGCAAGAAATAAATCAGAAAACAGACCAATACATGTGTGCGTTTTATAAATTCAAACACAGAAGAAAGGTAAAATTGACAGCATAGGTACTCGAATAAAATCAAGTGGTGCTTACATAGATCCAGTCAACACGGCAACAATCACATTCAGTACTTCACCTCCAGTATATCCCTTTTCCCTTATCATCTTTGAACCAAACCATACAGCCAAGGCATATGTGCAGAACACAACACACATAACCAAGCCAAGACCTATTCCAGCAGCTGAACCTTCATGAACACCTGATTTGTAAGCATCTACAAGATATTTACTATAACTCGCTATAGCTTCCCTCTCGCCAGTAAATGATGCGACCTACATGGGAAACAAATGGTGGACGTCATACTCTTGGTCAATTAAACAGGAATTATACCAATAGTTAATACAGTAAATGTGACATACGGTTCTAATGGACCCAATTGTTTGTTCAACTACATTTGCGGCTTTTGCATAAGCAGTTTGTCCACGGGATGCCATCTTGGTTATGATGATGGACATCGCTGCACCAGCTGCCACAAGCAAAGGAATAGAGGATAACATGACAAGTGTAAGAAGCCACCCTTTGACGAATGCTATTATAAATCCTCCAATGAATGTTGAAAACAGCTGTAAGAATTTTCCAACCTGAATGAACAAGCAAACGAATTAATCCAATGAGTACAGTACACTAAGGAAGAATAAATTTTCAATATGGTGTGAAATGTGATGTACCTTCTCCCCCATGGCATCTTGTATTAGAACAGTGTCACCAGACATTCTCCCAACAACCTCTCCGGTGTTTGTTTCCATATCGAAGAAAGCAACATCTTGTCTCAATATTGTTTTCAAATACATGCCTCTAATTCTTGCAGCTTGTCTTTCCCCTGTGACCATCCAGCAAGACACCTCTGATAAACAAGAAAACAGGTTTACCACCAGTTTAAGTTTCTTATACATGTAACTTTTATGCATTGATCAAAAACATGTGTGAATATGAACATGAGATGTACTTACGAAGAAAAGCTGCAACAGCTGCCCCGACAGCCAGGTAAACAAATTTCAGAGAGACCTAATTTGTCAAGGTAAGTAATTATCAGCATGTCCATATTAAAGACTTACATATCTAAACTGTTATCAATAATCAAATGAACTAGCAAAGTCTGCTACAGTTGTGCAGCATAAAAGTAGCTCCTACAAGAACCATTGATATACATAACCAGCTTGTTCAGAATAAGCTTACCTTTGAAACGACTCCAACTAAGTCTTTATTTTGATTAGATCCAAAAGAATCTATCATCTCTCCAAACAAAACAGTCATGAGGGGCATACAAGAGCCATTCCCAACGGCACCAATCGTGCCGACAACCATCAAGATAACATCAGTCTTATCTGCAAAGGAGAACAGCTTGGAAAAAGGAATCTTTTCAACTTTCTCATCTCCATTGCTATCTGATGAAGCTGGCTGATCCTTATTCATGGGGGCTGAGCTTTTCTCTTCTTCGCCATGGTTAAAATGACTATTGGTATCACCATTGACACCATTCTCCTCAGCCATGTCACCAACTCCAAGACTAGTTGTCTCGATCTTCAGGTATGCACTCGATTTCCTCGGACTATTTATATCTCAATCTGCACCTGCAGAAGCACAAGTTTGTTATTAACACAGTAAATCAAGCCGGCTATGTATAAGAGGAATATAGGTAGATCAGCAGCGACAAAAAGATAAAATTACAAGAGGGTTTAGCCAGGACATGACTAATTCCAAACCAACAGGCAGGCCTCAGAGTTTTAAATACAAAAGATGACTGATTGAAGCATTCAGTGGACAACAAAAGAAACAAAGACACAGCTAAAAATCGCAAACCATCAACAATACAAACAGAGAAGTGGGAAAACAAGCTTAGTATATACAAAACTAGGAAAGTCGCCGTACACAAGCAGACAAGCATCACAAAACAGTAAAAAAATCACCAAAGCCAAGAACTGCAGAAGCTTCAGAGCAATCATAGACGTATAGTTGAGCTTAATCTACAATTAGAGAAATGGGTATCTTCTTGTTCTCAAGGTCACAGCCAAAACTAGAATCAGGTCTATATAGAATGGGAGAACACAAACAGAAACCGTTCTCTACTTGATTGATCTATTACAGAAATGGAGGACACAAACAGCCTAAACTTTGAAACATCATAAGGGGTACTTTGTTCTGTTGCTGACACAATGTAATCTCTCAGTATCTCAGCCAACCCAAATCATTCTGGTCCATCAATAACAGCAAAGTACTGGCACGGTTTCCAATACAGATATATCAGAACTGGAAGTCAGGGAGTGTACATAAGACCCATATGCCATTAACAAAGAGAAAGAAGAAGAAAAACAAGATCTTTAAGAAAGATAATTTTACCAGAACCGAAAGGGTGGTACTTGAACCTGAAGCCCACAAACCACGAGCTTCTGGGGTTTTGTGGGTGTTTGACTAATGGCTCCTTTAGTGGTGGATGATGGTAATGATGCACCAGTGTTTTGAGGTGTCAAAGTCAAACACATTTATGTACTTGCTTCCAGCCCAAGTATCAGTGTGTTCACATTTTTATATATACTCGACGTGAAGCCAGGAGCTGTACATAAAATCTGGTCAAAGCTCCCATCTGTAGCAATGACAACTAAGAATCCAAGTTGTTTTTTGATAAAGAAAGAATGGTATTAAATAGTGGTCCCTCGAGTGAACAATGAATCCGAGTTGTTGTTTTCTAGTGTATATACACCTTTTGTTTCTTGGTCTCTAGTGTTCATAAACCTACCTAGCTTCGGAAGATCCGATAGTTGAAGCTCCTTAAAACTTAGAATGACATAAAACACGGAGAGGGTCGACTTTGCTCTGTTAGGGTTTCTTTATCCGAAAAAATAATCGAGCAATTCAACGAGATGACGGCAATGACAGTGGACGCCTCCACAATATCAGATGAGGTCGTGGTGAGGATTGCAGGAGGAGAAGATATCATTCACGACTCCTATCTATGTGGTCGCCTGATGTCCAACAAGGACGTGGTGATTTCGTCGTTCGCGGTGGCTATCTCCAACGTCTGGGGAATGAATGAACGAGTACTGATCTGACAGGAGGATGATGGAGGGTCGTGGTATTTCAATAATGACATGCTACTCCTAGCAGATTATGATGGTGTTGGAGACCTAGTTGAGGCAGCGGTGAAGCTGCGTTTTATGAAGGTTTGGGTTGCTGTGAAGGGTTTGCGTATTACTATGTGTAACCCGAAAGCCCTAACCCGAATTTTGAATGCTTTAGGACAATTTGTTAGGGCGGATCCGGACGCCATAATGCATAAGGAACCAATTCAAATATCTTGCTCATCCATGATACTCGTCGCCGGATCTGGAAACGACAGACTTTTGAGTTCTTATCTACCGTGGCGGTGGAGTTAGAACTTATCTTTGAGAAATGTCATGACATATGTGGGGCATGTGACTTCTTTGGGCATGGTGGTGGAGCTTGTGATAAGGGTTTAGAGATCGCTGGGATGGTGGCGTTGGCTTTGGTGGTATCTGACATGCCGGATCCAAGTCTTCCTTATTCTGACAAAGACGGTGGGATGCCGGAGGAGGTGGTGAAGGTTACTGTGCTTGGGATAGAGGTTGCAGAGCTTAGGAGGACTACATCGGGGAAGTTGAGCAACAAGGAGGTGACGGTGAGAGCTGCCGAATCTTCCCTGATTTCTTCGGCAGAAAACCCTAATTTCAAATTAGGGTTGACCACTGCAAACCAGTTCGGTTCGGTGTTGACTAGGCCTCATGCTTTTGGGCCAGCTGAGGAGTATAGGCCTGAAGGCAAAGCTGGGCTGGGCTTTAGATCCAAGTCTTCTTCAGTAGAGGTTGTTGGGCTAGAATATGAGAATACTCTAAATTTTGAAGAATTGATTGATGTTCTGGTTGTGATCCGGTGACTTATAAGAGAAAGATTAAGCATCCGCTTGGAAGCAAGAACAAGAAGCCGCGTTCTACAAAGCAAACTGAGGTGCCTTCGTCACTCAGTTGTTCTTGGTTGCCTACACCCTTTAACCTTACTCTTAAGGGCAAAGAGATGCTTTAATTTTTTCTGTTTTGTTTTTCAAATAAGTGTCTATCATCTATGTCTTCTATAGGTCATAGGTTGTTTTGTTTTTTTCCTTTTCATTGAGAGAACTTGCATGTAGTCTCATTGTGATTACATAGGCTCATTGTGGTGATATGAGAGCTGAAATGTGTAGTGACGGTGCTACCTACACGGGAATCATTTGATCTTATTTGTTATCTGTACGTAAAACATTAGATTGATTTATGATGTGTCCTTTATATGAGAATAAAATAACTTTGATAAAAAACTTACCCCTTTGATAAAAGAAAAACTTACCTAGCTTCGCTTTCAATGATTCCAATCTGTTTTATACATATTTATTTTATTGTAAGAAACCTTCTCTTTTTTGGGTATTAGAGAGTTGTGCTTATATAGTCCAACCACCATCACTTACCAAGAACTTATGGTGTTTTTTCTTTCATTTTTTGCTTTCACCATATAAGAAGATAATGATAACTAGTCTAGTTGATTTTGAATTAGCTAGAAAAACAAGTCGAGTCAATATCTAATTGATCGTCGATAGGAGACACATGTTGAGACTTCATCACCAACTCCTCTTTGTATCAATCCCAAATGACCAAGTAAACGCAATCTTTGACTTGCAATGTTGTTGGTCGAATACTTGGGTAAGATGATCTTGGTAGCTAGCTATCTCTTCTTAAGTCATAATTGACGGTACGAGCTCGTAGGATGGATTTGGCCTGCATCATGATGTTTTAATTTCTTATTATTATATGAAGGAACATAATATACTGGGATAGTGCTAGAGGATCATAATAAAACTTTAATTCCTATGTGTCATGACAATACATAAAAATATTTATTTCAATTCCACTTAATATATTTTGCCAAAGCATTATATCCCATTACCAATTATACCATTTTCATTTCCTTTTACATTTTAAGGAATGAATGAATGATATTAATAAACTTTATTAGTTTATAAAAGAAATTATTGCTTATTAATAGCAAATTAAATATTAATTAGGTAGAAATATAAGCAATGTTTCTTACACATTGAATTAACATTTTTTCCTTTCAAATTCTAATCAATTTCGTCCAGAAAAATAACACATTAAATTTGAATTTGAAATTATATACAAATTAATTTATGTCAAATTAAAGAGGTAAGAAATCAATCAATTTTTTTTAAATAAAGAGGTTAAAAATATTTCTTGCAACACTATTATAACACACACACACATATAAGATTTTGTATATATGTAAAAGATTGTTTATATTCATATATATATATACATACATGCCGGATCTGAAGCGCATGTCCGCATTTTGTTAAAGTGCGCACGGTCCGCGTGTCACCATCTGCGTCGTCCGCTTCCTCTCGCTTTCTCTTCCCGCTACACAGAGATAGCGACACGTGGTCATCCGCACTTTAACAAAGTGCATCCGGATTTTCAAAACCAACCATGAATTCACTACATTTGTTATGCAAAGTGTCAATCTATTGATCGAATGCAAGTTGTCAATCTATTGATCAAATGCAAGTGCATGGATATCAATAAATATAATTACATCGATCGATTAAAAACCATTATGAAAAAGTAAAGAAGAAATACGTCTACGGTTTAAAAATCACGGTATTCCAGTAAAGTCTCGGTGTCGTTAGTTTGCGGTCAATGTAAATTTCCATTTTTCTCCCTATAGGCAACCCTATCTTCAGTGGTTATTTTCCGTAAAATTTTTATACGACTTGTTGCGTCTCATCAATTTGAAACTATTTTCAGTTGAAGGTCCGTCCCAAATACGTAATTTAGACGGTCCAATAACCGTTTCCGTACGTTTAGGGGTTTGACTTACGAGATTAACCGTCTAGATCGAGTCTATAACATTGTCGGATTATGTTGAATTTTTTTTTCCATATATGTATTTTATCATGATGGTCAGATCTGACAATTGGATTTTCGTTTCTCAAGTTTGATCATCACAATCACAATGTGTCAAATATAGTTAAATGCATAAAAAATACTATAGCCGACTATATTATTGATAATTCGTCGGCTATAGTTAATAAAATAAAATTTATTAAATACAATGATAATAAAACAAATAAATTAAATAAATAAATATAAAAAGTACTATAACCGACGATATTATTGAAAATTCGTCTGCTATAGTTAATAAAATGATAATAAAATGAATAAATTAAATAAATAAAGTACTATAGCCGACAATATTAATTATTGAAAATTCATCGGCTATAGTTAATAAAATAAAATAAATAAAATGATTATAAAAAAATAAATTAAATAAATAAATATAAAAAGTACTATATCCGACGATATTATTAAAAATTCGTCAGCTGTAGTTAATAAAATAAGCTTTAGTAAATAAAATGATAATAAAACAAATAAATTAAATAAATAAATAAATAAATATAAAAAGTACTATATCCGACGATATTATTGAAAATTTGTCGGCTATAGTTAAATAAAAAAACTTATTGCCGAAAAGTTTATTAGTATAGCTGACAAAAATCATTATTATAGCTGACGATTTTTTTATGTCGTCGGCTACTTCAGACTATATAAAAAAACCCAAGCTCGTCCGAAAACAGAAACCCTAAATATTTTTTTTACATTGCCTTCTCTGCTCCTCTTCTCCCTGACTGTGCTCCACACCCTCCAGTGCCTCCTCGAGCCCTCCATAGCCTCCAACGCCTCCTCGAGCCTCCTCCTCTACCTCCACCGCCACCTCTCTCTCTCTCTCTTCTAAAACATGGTTGCATGTTTACTGTCAGGACCCACCCCGAGTTAAACCCCTTTAACTCGAGGTAAACCCTGCGGGGACCACCTCCCAAAGAAGATTCTGCCGAAAAATCGACATAGTCTCCCTTGAAAAGTGGACAACCCTTAACCTGCAATAACTCACAGTACACTTCTAATACCAATATCCAACCGAAACTCCTGGAGCCATCCTGCTCCCCAATAACCAACAACTCCACATGATACACATCTAATAAAATCCAACAATTAATTCAACATCCCGAATGTAAATGATACATAACATTCCAAGTCCCTAAGAGTTCTCCAACAAATAAACTACCCGATGTGTATCAGAGCGTCTAGGATAAAAGCATAAACATAGAGATATTACAAGTAGGTTAACCCGGAACCTACTGTTAGTGTGGAAAACGGCGGTAACTATGCTTGGCCTCCAAGTGGTCTAGATAGGTCGAGCACTGCAATCTGGGCATTTAAAAACGAAAGGCCCAGGGGAGAAACATTGAAAACGTTAGAGTGAGTGGACGAAAAATAATAACATTTAAAAACTCTACTTTCCTTTAATGTCCTCCCTCTTAGTATTTCTAAGAAAATCCGCATGCAAATAAAACATAAATCATGCCTTGGCTCATTTATAAACATTTATGTGGGGTGTTAACCTTATCCACGAGAAATCCCGACCTGCTCTATCCGGGAAGGTCAAATGACCGGCTCCACCGGAGAGGGTCCCCGACCTGCTCTATCTGGGAAGGTCTAGTGACCGGCTCCACCAGAGAGGGTCCCCGACCTGCTCTATTCGGGAAGGTCTAATGACCAGCTCAACCGAAGAGGGTCCCCGACTTGCTCTATCCGGGAAGGTCTACTGACCAGCTCAACCGGAGAGGGTCCATGCTAGCATACAATCCTTTTCCCTTTATCCTTTTCCCTTTCCAAAGTCCCTTTAAAACCTGTAAACCTGTAAAAAATCTCGTGGAAACAATAAATCGAAAACCCCTTTAAATCCGTGAGCCAAATTTCTCCTTTTAAATTATCCCCCTCCATAATCCCAAAACGGTGATAATCAAGAATAACATACCCCGGGAAAAATCCTTTAAAATCACGGGAAGGGTATGAACCGCTTTCCCGGTTGTTTGCCTTTAAATCCTTAATTCCCATTTTCCCAAATCACCGTAAAACATAATAAATGGAGGAAATCATATATGCAGGAGAAATCAATTAAAGTATAAAGCATGCAATTTAAATTGAAACAAATGTCCACTCACAGATGCCGCTAGGTCTGCCGGCTACTAGATGGCTGCTCAGCTAGAGCTCCCCCACGTCCTGTACACAAACATATAAACAGGTCTTAAACCCATAATCATAGTGAGGGCAATAATAACACGCTCTACCCATAGCGTTCGACCTTAACCATCTATCAAAAGTGTGGGTGTCAGCCTCTAACCCTCCAAATAGCGTACAAACTCTTAAACACGCTCTAACGCCTAGCCGGTTCTCCCTAAACGACCGATTAACCTTTAATTACACAAATAATAATCCCAAACCTTCCAAACATACTTAACGCCTCAAATAAATTCCTAAAAATTAGCAACTGCCCCTAATGGATTTCCCTTAATTTTTTACAATTTAAATGGGCAAGAAAACTGCCCAAAAAGTGGCGGCTCCGCCGCCGGCAGAAAAATCCGGCCAAAATTCCGGCGACCTCGGATCGCCACCAAATTTTACCAGCAGCTTCGTCTCAACATTTGGGACAACTTTCTAGTTCAACTCGAAGGCCAACTCGGCCCCTAACTAGGTCAATCGACAAGAAATACACAACCCGAATCCAAAAGTCAACCCAAACTTCAAATCCATAATTCTTCCTACACACTTCAAATCTAGCTACCAAATTCTAGGGGCTTAATGTACACCTCAAACCCATCAAAACCGTATAAAGAACTCACCGGGAGGTGGCCGGAGGAGGGAGAAATCCGGTGTCAATGAACAGTGCACAGGTCCCCCCTTCTCGCTGTGATTTCTCTCAAACGGCGGCGACCCAGCTCCGATGGCCACCACCAACTTGAAGGTGGCGCTGCAGGCTTCAATTCGGTACCTAGCACGCGCCCTAACTCCGCCGGACGGAGGAGAAATCCGGTGTTGAAAATCCGGCGAAAAAATCGGGATTTTCGGAGGTTTTCGATGGTGAACAGTAACTTTTCCAATTTTCACTTTTTCACCGATTTACCCCAGTAACTCACTATATACAGGCTTTTCACCCAAATAGTAACTTTTGTTTTTTGACCATAACATCCTCATACGATCTCCGATTTAAGCGTGCTACGTGTCCACGGACTCGTAACGACGCCCTCTACAACTTTCATGAAGGAAGTTTCCCCAAATTCAAAACCTAACGAAAAGTCAACTTTTTGCCCCTTTCTCGGTAAAACAGTTACTACGGCACGGTTAAAGACCAAAGTAACTTAGGTAATCACCGACCGTAAATGGTTTTAAGAACCGGGATGTGACAATTCTCCCCCCCATATAAAAATTTCGTCCTCGAAATTACATACCTGTCATTCGAAGAGATGGGGGTACTGCTGCCTCATCCGAGCCTCTGGTTCCCATGTTGCTTCTTCTAACTCATGGCTCCTCCAGAGTACCTTCACTAGAGGAATGGTTTTGTTCCTGAGTATCTGCTCCTTACTATCAAGGATCTTCACCGGCAATTCTTCATAAGTCAAATCTCTTTTCAAATTAACCGGTTGCTCTTGCAACACATGGGATGGATCGGCAACATACTTACGAAGCATAGACACATGGAAGACATTATGTATCTTCGCCAACTCAGGAGGTAGGTCCAACCGATAAGCAAGTGGACCAACCCTCTCAATGACCTCATAAGGGCCTACGTACCTTGGGCTAAGCTTTCCCCGCTTGCCGAAACGTACTACTCCCTTCCAAGGTGATAGTTTCAGAAATACCCAATCACCCACTTGGAACTCAAGGTCTCTCCTTCGGTTGTCCGCATAACTCTTATGTCTACTCTGAGCTGTCTTTAACTTGTCCCTAACAACCTTGATCTTCTCATTCGTTTCATGAATCAAGTCAGGGCTACACAACTCTCTTTCGCCAATTTCATTCCAACACAAAGGTGTACGACATTGTCGTCCATAAAGTGCCTCAAACGGAGACATACCAATAGTGGAATGGTAGCTGTTGTTGAAAGCAAATTCCATTAAAGCTACATTCTTGTCTCAGCTTCTTGAGAACTGCATGGCACACGACCTCAACATGTCCTCTAAAGTCTGGATAGTCCTTTCGGACTGCCCGTCGGTCTGAGGATGAAAGGCTGTGCTGAATTGCAATCGGGTGCCCAAAGCTGCCTGTAAAGCTTTCCAAAATCGGGAGGCAAACCTAGGATCCCGATCTGACACTATAGTCTCTGGCACCCCATGTAGTCTCACAATTTCATTGACATACAATTCCGCCAATCTTTCCACAGTATACTTCTTGTTCACCGGCAGAAAGTGTGCTGATTTGGTCAATCGATCAACGATTACCCAAATACCATCATGCCCATCTCGAGTACGTGGTAGACTAAAGACAAAATCCATAGCAATGTCATCCCACTTCCACACGGGGATAGGCAAAGGCTGAAGTAAACCAGCAGGTTTCTGTCTCTCAATCTTTACTTGTTGACAAATCAAGCACCTACTCACAAATCCCGCAATCTCTCTCTTCATATTCGGCCACCAATAATGATTCTTCAAAGTCTTGTACATTTTTGTACTTCCAGGATGTGCTGCATATGCGGAACTGTGAGCTTCCTCTAAAATTTCCAACTTAAGCTCCTCATTCCTTTTTGGAACACAAAGTTGGTTCTTGAACATCAAAGTTCCATCCTTTCTAACCGAGAAGTCAACTGTTGTCCCATCAAGTGTCCGCTCAATCAACCGTACTATTGACTGATCATTATACTGTGCCTCTCGCACCTTATCAATTAAAACTGGCCTCACTTGGAAACTAGCCACCAAGGCTTCTACTTCATCTTCCCAAAGTTCAACACCAGTAGCCCGCAACTCATAGAGAAGCGGAACCCGAACCGCTCTCATATGAGCCAAAGAGACGGAAGGGTTGCGGCTAAGTGCATCGGCCACTAAGTTGGCCCTTCCTGGATGATACTCAATGGAAATATCATAATCTGCCAGTAGTTCCATCCATCTCCTCTGCCTCAGATTTAAATCCCTCTGTGTAAACACATAACGGAGGCTCTTGTGATCAGTGAAAATCTGACACTTAGCTCCGTAAAGATAGTGTCTCCATAACTTTAACGCGAAAACTATCGCTGCAAGCTCTAGATCATGGGTGGGATAATTTCCTTCATGCAACTTCAATTGTCTAGAAGCATAGGCAATGACTCTCCCATGTTGCATCAACACACCACCCAAACCTTGTCCAGATGCGTCACTATACACCACGAACTCACCACTATCATCAGGTAATGCCAAAACTGGAGCACTCACCAAACGATTCTTTAATTCTTGAAAACTCTGCTCACAGTTTTCACACCATTCAAACTTTACACCTTTCCTTGTCAATCTAGTAAGAGGAGCCGCAATCTTGGAAAAGCCTTCCACGAAACGGCGGTAATACCCAGCTAGACCCAAGAAACTCCGTATCTCCTTTACATTAGTGGGTCTCCTCCAACTCACAACTGCCTCTATTTTCTGGGGGTCCACACTAACACCTTCGGCCGTCACAATGTGGCCCAAGAACCCCACTTTATCAAGCCAAAACTCACACTTGCTGAGCTTTGCGTACAGCTGAGCCTCTTTCAAAGTCCGTAAGACCAACCTTAGGTGCCTTGCATGTTCCTTTGCGTTTTTGGAATAAACCAAAATGTCATCTATGAACACGATAACAAACCGGTCAAGGTATGGGCTAAACACCCTATTCATGAGGTCCATAAAGGCTGCAGGTGCATTGGTAAGCCCAAAAGCCATCACCACAAACTCATAATGGCCATAACGTGACCGAAAAGCAGTCTTGGCTATATCATTCTCCCGAATCCGCAATTGATGATACCCCGACCTCAAATCAATCTTTGAAAAGACTGCTGCCCCCTTTAATTGATCAAACAGGTCATCAATACGGGGCAAGGGATACTTGTTCTTTACAGTAACTTGATTCAGCTTCCTGTAATCCACACAAAGTCTCAACGTACCGTCCTTCTTCTTAACAAACAACACCGGGGCACCCCAAGGAGAGGAACTTGGTCGAATAAATCCCTTATCCAACAACTCCTGCAATTGAGTTCTCAACTCCTTCAATTCAGCAGGGGCCATCCTATATGGTGCTTGAGAAATAGGTGCGGTTCCAGGAAGTAATTCAATCGTAAAATCGATCTCTCTTTCGGGTGGCAATCCAGGCAATTCATCTGGAAAAACTTCTGGAAACTCCTTAACTATAGGTATGTCATTCAAACCTACTTCCCCCACACTAGTATCCACCACATGTGCTAGGTAGGCTTGACAACCCTTACTCAGCAATTTCCTAGCGGCCACAGCTGAAATTAAACACTTTGGGAGAATCTCTCTTTCTCCTTGAAATATAACCTCCGGCAATCCTGGACTACGAAATACCACTTCTTTCTGGAAACAATCTACCATGGCCCTATGGGCTTCCAGAAAATCCATACCCAGGATTACATCGAACTCTATCATATCCAGAGGAATTAGGTCAGCTTCGAATACAAGTCCATTTACTAACACCTCACACCCACTACACACCCAGTTAATCTCCACTGTATCTCCAGAAGGCAGAGATACACGCCACTCACCTGGGAGTGGGGAGGTTGGCACATTGGCATGGAGTGAAAATCTACTCGACATAAAGGAATGCGTAGCACCCGGATCAATCAAAGTAAAAGCAGGCTGACCAAAGATTAATAACGTACCAATAATGACCTCTGGAGAAGTACGACCCTCCTGCTGAGTCATGGCATGCACTCTAGCATGAGTAGTGGTGGGACGTCCTCTGCCGCCTCTGTTCTGCTGAGCACTGCCTCTATCAGGACCCCACATGCGAGCACCGCTGCCAGAAGCACTCGCTGGAAACTGACCCGATGACTGAGTAGGATCAAACATGGATCTCTGAATCAGGATAGGACACTCTCTCTTATAGTGATCTAGCTGACCACAATGATAACAACCCACAGTCTGCTGCTGACTCTGCCCCACCTGAAATGACTGGCCACCTGAGGCCGCACTCTGGCTACTAGATCCACCACTAAACTGTCCAGAAAAGCGTCCACCAGACCGGTTCCTAGGATGTCTCCTGCCAAACCTCTTGAACTTTCCTCGAACTCCGGAACCAGAACTCGAATGACTACTGTATCCACTGCCAGCAGAGGATCCTGAACCCGAGGTAGATGTCCCCCGCCTAGGAGGAACTCGGCTAGAATCACCAAAACTCTGTAGGGGACCAACTGCTAACTCCTGCGCCTCAATATGCATAGCAAACATCAAGGCCTGCTGGAAAGTCTGGTAAGGTACGGCTGTCATCTGACTGGCATATATACCGCCAAGTCCCTGGACAAAGTAGTAAATCTTCTCCTCATCTGTCTTAACCAAGTCAGGTACATAGAATGCCAACTCCCTGAAGCGCTGCTCAAAGGCTGTCACTGTCACATTGTTACTTTTCCTCAGATTCAGAAATTCCAACCTCATACGGTTGATGTGGGCTGGATTGATATAACGCTCCTTAAAATGAACGGTAAACTGACCCCAAGTCATATTCTGAGCTCCATCGCCCAAACCTCTGCTCAAATCCACCCACCAATGCCAAGCTTCCCTTTCCAGAAACTGAACAGCTATGGTCACCATCTTGCTCTCAGGACACTCAGCCTGCACAAACATCTTTTCCATACACTCCAACCAGCTGAGAGCATCTAACGGCTCATTGGCATGGGAGAAAACCCGGGCTCCATTCCTACGAGCCTTCTCATAATTAATATCTGAGGCAAAGGTAGTGAGTCGCCTGAAGAATTGTTCCAATTGACCATCAGCTGGCGCTCCCGCATCCCCTCCTTCTGGAGGATTGGGAGGACTAGGAGGATTTCCCCTACGGGCTCGACTACGACCACGACGCATAGTTACCTGAGGAAGAAAACATTTAGTACCATGTATAACATCAGCATTGGATTAACTACTACAAATACTCAAGGAATACCCAGTATCTCATGCATAAATGCTAATGGTCTGCCATGGTCAAACCATCACTCTATAGATACTAGATACTCCTAAGTACAAATAGTAGTATGAAGGAATCGGATAACCTAATGCTCTGATACCAATTGTCAGGACCCACCCCGAGTTAAACCCCTTTAACTCGAGGTAAACCCTGCGGGGACCACCTCCCAAAGAAGATTCTGCCGAAAAATCGACATAGTCTCCCTTGAAAAGTGGACAACCCTTAACCTGCAATAACTCACAGTACACTTCTAATACCAATATCCAACCGAAACTCCTGGAGCCATCCTGCTCCCCAATAACCAACAACTCCACATGATACACATCTAATAAAATCCAACAATTAATTCAACATCCCGAATGTAAATGATACATAACATTCCAAGTCCCTAAGAGTTCTCCAACAAATAAACTACCCGATGTGTATCAGAGCGTCTAGGATAAAAGCATAAACATAGAGATATTACAAGTAGGTTAACCCGGAACCTACTGTTAGTGTGGAAAACGGCGGTAACTATGCTTGGCCTCCAAGTGGTCTAGATAGGTCGAGCACTGCAATCTGGGCATTTAAAAACGAAAGGCCCAGGGGAGAAACATTGAAAACGTTAGAGTGAGTGGACGAAAAATAATAACATTTAAAAACTCTACTTTCCTTTAATGTCCTCCCTCTTAGTATTTCTAAGAAAATCCGCATGCAAATAAAACATAAATCATGCCTTGGCTCATTTATAAACATTTATGTGGGGTGTTAACCTTATCCACGAGAAATCCCGACCTGCTCTATCCGGGAAGGTCAAATGACCGGCTCCACCGGAGAGGGTCCCCGACCTGCTCTATCTGGGAAGGTCTAGTGACCGGCTCCACCAGAGAGGGTCCCCGACCTGCTCTATTCGGGAAGGTCTAATGACCAGCTCAACCGAAGAGGGTCCCCGACCTGCTCTATCCGGGAAGGTCTACTGACCAGCTCAACCGGAGAGGGTCCATGCTAGCATACAATCCTTTTCCCTTTATCCTTTTCCCTTTCCAAAGTCCCTTTAAAACCTGTAAACCTGTAAAAAATCTCGTGGAAACAATAAATCGAAAACCCCTTTAAATCCGTGAGCCAAATTTCTCCTTTTAAATTATCCCCCTCCATAATCCCAAAACGGTGATAATCAAGAATAACATACCCCGGGAAAAATCCTTTAAAATCACGGGAAGGGTATGAACCGCTTTCCCGGTTGTTTGCCTTTAAATCCTTAATTCCCATTTTCCCAAATCACCGTAAAACATAATAAATGGAGGAAATCATATATGCAGGAGAAATCAATTAAAGTATAAAGCATGCAATTTAAATTGAAACAAATGTCCACTCACAGATGCCGCTAGGTCTGCCGGCTACTAGATGGCTGCTCAGCTAGAGCTCCCCCACGTCCTGTACACAAACATATAAACAGGTCTTAAACCCATAATCATAGTGAGGGCAATAATAACACGCTCTACCCATAGCGTTCGACCTTAACCATCTATCAAAAGTGTGGGTGTCAGCCTCTAACCCTCCAAATAGCGTACAAACTCTTAAACACGCTCTAACGCCTAGCCGGTTCTCCCTAAACGACCGATTAACCTTTAATTACACAAATAATAATCCCAAACCTTCCAAACATACTTAACGCCTCAAATAAATTCCTAAAAATTAGCAACTGCCCCTAATGGATTTCCCTTAATTTTTTACAATTTAAATGGGCAAGAAAACTGCCCAAAAAGTGGCGGCTCCGCCGCCGGCAGAAAAATCCGGCCAAAATTCCGGCGACCTCGGATCGCCACCAAATTTTACCAGCAGCTTCGTCTCAATATTTGGGACAACTTTCTAGTTCAACTCGAAGGCCAACTCGGCCCCTAACTAGGTCAATCGACAAGAAATACACAACCCGAATCCAAAAGTCAACCCAAACTTCAAATCCATAATTCTTCCTACACACTTCAAATCTAGCTACCAAATTCTAGGGGCTTAATGTACACCTCAAACCCATCAAAACCGTATAAAGAACTCACCGGGAGGTGGCCGGAGGAGGGAGAAATCCGGTGTCAATGAACAGTGCACAGGTCCCCCCTTCTCGCTGTGATTTCTCTCAAACGGCGGCGACCCAGCTCCGATGGCCACCACCAACTTGAAGGTGGCGCTGCAGGCTTCAATTCGGTACCTAGCACGCGCCCTAACTCCGTCGGACGGAGGAGAAATCCGGTGTTGAAAATCCGGCGAAAAAATCGGGATTTTCGGAGGTTTTCGATGGTGAACAGTAACTTTTCCAATTTTCACTTTTTCACCGATTTACCCCAGTAACTCACTATATACAGGCTTTTCACCCAAATAGTAACTTTTGTTTTTTGACCATAACTTCCTCATACGATCTCCGATTTAAGCGTGCTACGTGTCCACGGACTCGTAACGACGCCCTCTACAACTTTCATGAAGGAAGTTTCCCCAAATTCAAAACCTAACGAAAAGTCAACTTTTTGCCCCTTTCTCGGTAAAACAGTTACTACGGCACGGTTAAAGACCAAAGTAACTTAGGTAATCACCGGCCGTAAATGGTTTTAAGAACCGGGATGTGACAATTCTCCCCCCCATATAAAAATTTCGTCCTCGAAATTACATACCTGTCATTCGAAGAGATGGGGGTACTGCTGCCTCATCCGAGCCTCTGGTTCCCATGTTGCTTCTTCTAACTCATGGCTCCTCCAGAGTACCTTCACTAGAGGAATGGTTTTGTTCCTGAGTATCTGCTCCTTACTATCAAGGATCTTCACCGGCAATTCTTCATAAGTCAAATCTCTTTTCAAATTAACCGGTTGCTCTTGCAACACATGGGATGGATCGGCAACATACTTACGAAGCATAGACACATGGAAGACATTATGTATCTTCGCCAACTCAGGAGGTAGGTCCAACCGATAAGCAAGTGGACCAACCCTCTCAATGACCTCATAAGGGCCTACGTACCTTGGGCTAAGCTTTCCCCGCTTGCCGAAACGTACTACTCCCTTCCAAGGTGATAGTTTCAGAAATACCCAATCACCCACTTGGAACTCAAGGTCTCTCCTTCGGTTGTCCGCATAACTCTTATGTCTACTCTGAGCTGTCTTTAACTTGTCCCTAACAACCTTGATCTTCTCATTCGTTTCATGAATCAAGTCAGGGCTACACAACTCTCTTTCGCCAATTTCATTCCAACACAAAGGTGTACGACATTGTCGTCCATAAAGTGCCTCAAACGGAGACATACCAATAGTGGAATGGTAGCTGTTGTTGTAAGCAAATTCCATTAAAGCTACATTCTTGTCCCAGCTTCTTGAGAACTGCATGGCACACGACCTCAACATGTCCTCTAAAGTCTGGATAGTCCTTTCGGACTGCCCGTCGGTCTGAGGATGAAAGGCTGTGCTGAATTGCAATCGGGTGCCCAAAGCTGCCTGTAAAGCTTTCCAAAATCGGGAGGCAAACCTAGGATCCCGATCTGACACTATAGTCTCTGGCACCCCATGTAGTCTCACAATTTCATTGACATACAATTCCGCCAATCTTTCCACAGTATACTTCTTGTTCACCGGCAGAAAGTGTGCTGATTTGGTCAATCGATCAACGATTACCCAAATACCATCATGCCCATCTCGAGTACGTGGTAGACTAAAGACAAAATCCATAGCAATGTCATCCCACTTCCACACGGGGATAGGCAAAGGCTGAAGTAAACCAGCAGGTTTCTGTCTCTCAATCTTTACTTGTTGACAAATCAAGCACCTACTCACAAATCCCGCAATCTCTCTCTTCATATTCGGCCACCAATAATGATTCTTCAAAGTCTTGTACATTTTTGTACTTCCAGGATGTGCTGCATATGCGGAACTGTGAGCTTCCTCTAAAATTTCCAACTTAAGCTCCTCATTCCTTTTTGGAACACAAAGTCGGTTCTTGAACATCAAAGTTCCATCCTTTCTAACCGAGAAGTCAACTGTTGTCCCATCAAGTGTCCGCTCAATCAACCGTACTATTGACTGATCATTATACTGTGCCTCTCGCACCTTATCAATTAAAACTGGCCTCACTTGGAAACTAGCCACCAAGGCTTCTACTTCATCTTCCCAAAGTTCAACACCAGTAGCCCGCAACTCATAGAGAAGCGGAACCCGAACCGCTCTCATATGAGCCAAAGAGACGGAAGGGTTGCGGCTAAGTGCATCGGCCACTAAGTTGGCCCTTCCTGGATGATACTCAATGGAAATATCATAATCTGCCAGTAGTTCCATCCATCTCCTCTGCCTCAGATTTAAATCCCTCTGTGTAAACACATAACGGAGGCTCTTGTGATCAGTGAAAATCTGACACTTAGCTCCGTAAAGATAGTGTCTCCATAACTTTAACGCGAAAACTATCGCTGCAAGCTCTAGATCATGGGTGGGATAATTTCCTTCATGCAACTTCAATTGTCTAGAAGCATAGGCAATGACTCTCCCATGTTGCATCAACACACCACCCAAACCTTGTCCAGATGCGTCACTATACACCACGAACTCACCACTATCATCAGGTAATGCCAAAACTGGAGCACTCACCAAACGATTCTTTAATTCTTGAAAACTCTGCTCACAGTTTTCACACCATTCAAACTTTACACCTTTCCTTGTCAATCTAGTAAGAGGAGCCGCAATCTTGGAAAAGCCTTCCACGAAACGGCGGTAATACCCAGCTAGACCCAAGAAACTCCGTATCTCCTTTACATTAGTGGGTCTCCTCCAACTCACAACTGCCTCTATTTTCTGGGGGTCCACACTAACACCTTCGGCCGTCACAATGTGGCCCAAGAACCCCACTTTATCAAGCCAAAACTCACACTTGCTGAGCTTTGCGTACAGCTGAGCCTCTTTCAAAGTCCGTAAGACCAACCTTAGGTGCCTTGCATGTTCCTTTGCGTTTTTGGAATAAACCAAAATGTCATCTATGAACACGATAACAAACCGGTCAAGGTATGGGCTAAACACCCTATTCATGAGGTCCATAAAGGCTGCAGGTGCATTGGTAAGCCCAAAAGCCATCACCACAAACTCATAATGGCCATAACGTGACCGAAAAGCAGTCTTGGCTATATCATTCTCCCGAATCCGCAATTGATGATACCCCGACCTCAAATCAATCTTTGAAAAGACTGCTGCCCCCTTTAATTGATCAAACAGGTCATCAATACGGGGCAAGGGATACTTGTTCTTTACAGTAACTTGATTCAGCTTCCTGTAATCCACACAAAGTCTCAACGTACCGTCCTTCTTCTTAACAAACAACACCGGGGCACCCCAAGGAGAGGAACTTGGTCGAATAAATCCCTTATCCAACAACTCCTGCAATTGAGTTCTCAACTCCTTCAATTCAGCAGGGGCCATCCTATATGGTGCTTGAGAAATAGGTGCGGTTCCAAGAAGTAATTCAATCGTAAAATCGATCTCTCTTTCGGGTGGCAATCCAGGCAATTCATCTGGAAAAACTTCTGGAAACTCCTTAACTATAGGTATGTCATTCAAACCTACTTCCCCCATACTAGTATCCACCACATGTGCTAGGTAGGCTTGACAACCCTTACTCAGCAATTTCCTAGCGGCCACAGCTGAAATTAAACACTTTGGGAGAATCTCTCTTTCTCCTTGAAATATAACCTCCGGCAATCCTGGACTACGAAATACCACTTCTTTCTGGAAACAATCTACCATGGCCCTATGGGCTTCCAGAAAATCCATACCCAGGATTACATCGAACTCTATCATATCCAGAGGAATTAGGTCAGCTTCGAATACAAGTCCATTTACTAACACCTCACACCCACTACACACCCAGTTAATCTCCACTGTATCTCCAGAAGGCAGAGATACACGCCACTCACCTGGGAGTGGGGAGGTTGGCACATTGGCATGGAGTGAAAATCTACTCGACATAAAGGAATGCGTAGCACCCGGATCAATCAAAGTAAAAGCAGGCTGACCAAAGATTAATAACGTACCAATAATGACCTCTGGAGAAGTACGACCCTCCTGCTGAGTCATGGCATGCACTCTAGCATGAGTAGTGGTGGGACGTCCTCTGCCGCCTCTGTTCTGCTGAGCACTGCCTCTATCAGGACCCCACATGCGAGCACCGCTGCCAGAAGCACTCGCTGGAAACTGACCCGATGACTGAGTAGGATCAAACATGGATCTCTGAATCAGGATAGGACACTCTCTCTTATAGTGATCTAGCTGACCACAATGATAACAACCCACAGTCTGCTGCTGACTCTGCCCCACCTGAAATGACTGGCCACCTGAGGCCGCACTCTGGCTACTAGATCCACCACTAAACTGTCCAGAAAAGCGTCCACCAGACCGGTTCCTAGGATGTCTCCTGCCAAACCTCTTGAACTTTCCTCGAACTCCGGAACCAGAACTCGAATGACTACTGTATCCACTGCCAGCAGAGGATCCTGAACCCGAGGTAGATGTCCCCCGCCTAGGAGGAACTCGGCTAGAATCACCAAAACTCTGTAGGGGACCAACTGCTAACTCCTGCGCCTCAATATGCATAGCAAACATCAAGGCCTGCTGGAAAGTCTGGTAAGGTACGGCTGTCATCTGACTGGCATATATACCGCCAAGTCCCTGGACAAAGTAGTAAATCTTCTCCTCATCTGTCTTAACCAAGTCAGGTACATAGAATGCCAACTCCCTGAAGCGCTGCTCAAAGGCTGTCACTGTCACATTGTTACTTTTCCTCAGATTTAGAAATTCCAACCTCATACGGTTGATGTGGGCTGGATTGATATAACGCTCCTTAAAATGAACGGTAAACTGACCCCAAGTCATATTCTGAGCTCCATCGCCCAAACCTCTGCTCAAATCCACCCACCAATGCCAAGCTTCCCTTTCCAGAAACTGAACAGCTATGGTCACCATCTTGCTCTCAGGACACTCAGCCTGCACAAACATCTTTTCCATACACTCCAACCAGCTGAGAGCATCTAACGGCTCATTGGCATGGGAGAAAACCCGGGCTCCATTCCTACGAGCCTTCTCATAATTAATATCTGAGGCAAAGGTAGTGAGTCGCCTGAAGAATTGTTCCAATTGACCATCAGCTGGCGCTCCCGCATCCCCTCCTTCTGGAGGATTGGGAGGACTAGGAGGATTTCCCCTACGGGCTCGACTACGACCACGACGCATAGTTACCTGAGGAAGAAAACATTTAGTACCATGTATAACATCAGCATTGGATTAACTACTACAAATACTCAAGGAATACCCAGTATCTCATGCATAAATGCTAATGGTCTGCCATGGTCAAACCATCACTCTATAGATACTAGATACTCCTAAGTACAAATAGTAGTATGAAGGAATCGGATAACCTAATGCTCTGATACCAATTGTCAGGACCCACCCCGAGTTAAACCCCTTTAACTCGAGGTAAACCCTGCGGGGACCACCTCCCAAAGAAGATTCTGCCGAAAAATCGACATAGTCTCCCTTGAAAAGTGGACAACCCTTAACCTGCAATAACTCACAGTACACTTCTAATACCAATATCCAACCGAAACTCCTGGAGCCATCCTGCTCCCCAATAACCAACAACTCCACATGATACACATCTAATAAAATCCAACAATTAATTCAACATCCCGAATGTAAATGATACATAACATTCCAAGTCCCTAAGAGTTCTCCAACAAATAAACTACCCGATGTGTATCAGAGCGTCTAGGATAAAAGCATAAACATAGAGATATTACAAGTAGGTTAACCCGGAACCTACTGTTAGTGTGGAAAACGGCGGTAACTATGCTTGGCCTCCAAGTGGTCTAGATAGGTCGAGCACTGCAATCTGGGCATTTAAAAACGAAAGGCCCAGGGGAGAAACATTGAAAACGTTAGAGTGAGTGGACGAAAAATAATAACATTTAAAAACTCTACTTTCCTTTAATGTCCTCCCTCTTAGTATTTCTAAGAAAATCCGCATGCAAATAAAACATAAATCATGCCTTGGCTCATTTATAAACATTTATGTGGGGTGTTAACCTTATCCACGAGAAATCCCGACCTGCTCTATCCGGGAAGGTCAAATGACCGGCTCCACCGGAGAGGGTCCCCGACCTGCTCTATCTGGGAAGGTCTAGTGACCGGCTCCACCAGAGAGGGTCCCCGACCTGCTCTATTCGGGAAGGTCTAATGACCAGCTCAACCGAAGAGGGTCCCCGACCTGCTCTATCCGGGAAGGTCTACTGACCAGCTCAACCGGAGAGGGTCCATGCTAGCATACAATCCTTTTCCCTTTATCCTTTTCCCTTTCCAAAGTCCCTTTAAAACCTGTAAACCTGTAAAAAATCTCGTGGAAACAATAAATCGAAAACCCCTTTAAATCCGTGAGCCAAATTTCTCCTTTTAAATTATCCCCCTCCATAATCCCAAAACGGTGATAATCAAGAATAACATACCCCGGGAAAAATCCTTTAAAATCACGGGAAGGGTATGAACCGCTTTCCCGGTTGTTTGCCTTTAAATCCTTAATTCCCATTTTCCCAAATCACCGTAAAACATAATAAATGGAGGAAATCATATATGCAGGAGAAATCAATTAAAGTATAAAGCATGCAATTTAAATTGAAACAAATGTCCACTCACAGATGCCGCTAGGTCTGCCGGCTACTAGATGGCTGCTCAGCTAGAGCTCCCCCACGTCCTGTACACAAACATATAAACAGGTCTTAAACCCATAATCATAGTGAGGGCAATAATAACACGCTCTACCCATAGCGTTCGACCTTAACCATCTATCAAAAGTGTGGGTGTCAGCCTCTAACCCTCCAAATAGCGTACAAACTCTTAAACACGCTCTAACGCCTAGCCGGTTCTCCCTAAACGACCGATTAACCTTTAATTACACAAATAATAATCCCAAACCTTCCAAACATACTTAACGCCTCAAATAAATTCCTAAAAATTAGCAACTGCCCCTAATGGATTTCCCTTAATTTTTTACAATTTAAATGGGCAAGAAAACTGCCCAAAAAGTGGCGGCTCCGCCGCCGGCAGAAAAATCCGGCCAAAATTCCGGCGACCTCGGATCGTCACCAAATTTTACCAGCAGCTTCGTCTCAACATTTGGGACAACTTTCTAGTTCAACTCGAAGGCCAACTCGGCCCCTAACTAGGTCAATCGACAAGAAATACACAACCCGAATCCAAAAGTCAACCCAAACTTCAAATCCATAATTCTTCCTACACACTTCAAATCTAGCTACCAAATTCTAGGGGCTTAATGTACACCTCAAACCCATCAAAACCGTATAAAGAACTCACCGGGAGGTGGCCGGAGGAGGGAGAAATCCGGTGTCAATGAACAGTGCACAGGTCCCCCCTTCTCGCCGTGATTTCTCTCAAACGGCGGCGACCCAGCTCCGATGGCCACCACCAACTTGAAGGTGGCGCTGCAGGCTTCAATTCGGTACCTAGCACGCGCCCTAACTCCGCCGGACGGAGGAGAAATCCGGTGTTGAAAATCCGGCGAAAAAATCGGGATTTTCGGAGGTTTTC
This sequence comes from Comarum palustre, assembly GCA_951800085.1. Lineage (NCBI taxonomy): Eukaryota > Viridiplantae > Streptophyta > Magnoliopsida > Rosales > Rosaceae > Comarum > Comarum palustre. The sequence continues at coordinate 1,956,567 of OX637590.1, forward strand.
GATGGTGAACAGTAACTTTTCCAATTTTCACTTTTTCACCGATTTACCCCAGTAACTCACTATATACAGGCTTTTCACCCAAATAGTAACTTTTGTTTTTTGACCATAACTTCCTCATACGATCTCCGATTTAAGCGTGCTACGTGTCCACGGACTCGTAACGACGCCCTCTACAACTTTCATGAAGGAAGTTTCCCCAAATTCAAAACCTAACGAAAAGTCAACTTTTTGCCCCTTTCTCGGTAAAACAGTTACTACGGCACGGTTAAAGACCAAAGTAACTTAGGTAATCACCGACCGTAAATGGTTTTAAGAACCGGGATGTGACATTTACAACCTCTGAGCAATGCTAGCCTCGGGCCAGAAGAACACTACAATTTGGGGAGTCAGCGCAAATACCTTCCACCGCTGTCAGTGGTGGAACTAGAAATTTATCTTTGAGGGGGCAAAATATAGAATGAATATTTTTTTATAGTAATAAACTTTATTACTAAATTCATATATGCAAACAACTATTAAATACATCATATAAAAGGTATTTTTCTTCATTTTGAAAGTAAAACAAATTCTTCTTTAAATTCACTCGTTAATTTATATAGTATGTTATAAGATATATAATGCAGTTAATCAATGTAACTATTATAATTTTTAATTGATATTGAATTATTAATGTCAAATTTTGAATATAGGAGGATTCTAATCATAATTGTTAGTCTAAATTACTACTAATTAATGAAAAAATGCAAATCAACCAATAACAGGACAACATTTCTCAAAATCGTCGTAGGGGCCATGGCCCCCTCTGGCCTTAATGAAGATCTGTCATTGGCCGTTGTGTTTCACAACTCCTATGCCGTCGATGATCAGATCGAGATCATCGACGCCTTTGTCGGGGTTAAAATGAAGACCAGATAGACATCACCGCCTTCGATGAAGGACCTCTGCCTTGAAACAACCTTCCTCGCTTTCACTAACTGCCCTTAGGCTCAAACCCTCACTTTTGGTCAAACAAAAGCATGAAGTACTCATGCCTCTTGGATAACCACGACGCCTAAGATGACGCCTACATAGTTGGACATAAGTCCATTGCGGCCACTAACATGAAACTAAGGTTTCGCATCGCTCCAAATTTGCTCACTTCGTCTTTTAACTTTTTTGTTAACTAGTTAAATAGTATAATCGAAATTCATAAGATATTAGGAGTACATATGAATATATTTAGAATATATCTTTCATTGAAAAAAAATCAGAATATATCAATATAAAAATCAGAATATACCTTTCATTAATACAAGTGAAACGAACAAACATGAACGTTTCTTTTATACTAAATTACATAGTACTATACGACCAAATTTATAAATATAAAAAACTCATTCACAACAATTTTTAGACAAATTACGATATGGACCTAATCTCATAACCAATATCACCTAACCTTACTTGAACGAAATGACTAAAATCTTTAGTTTCACCACAAATTTACAAAGATACCACCAACTCTATATTCTCTTTTTCCTCACCCACCACCCACCCGTCTGATTTACTCTCTTTCTCTCACACACACACACGCACACTTTTGATCTGCTCTCCCTTTCTCTCTAGCTTTCATTTACTAAATTTCATCTCTGTAAAATTTTATCTAAAGCATGAACGATTCAAGTTTGGCAGATTTAATCTATCAATTGATTTCCGGTTAATGAGCAGGCAAAGTTGAACCTAGATGTTTCTTTTCTTCATACAAAGATGAACCCAGAATCTAATCTTCGAGATTCAACAAAATCAAATCAATCTATCCAAATCATGTAAAGAAATATCAACCCACCAGGAAAAAATCTCTCTAAACATCTTGAACCACTAGCAAGAAGTTTCGTGATTAAGCTCGATGAATTTAGTGAGGGAGAAATTATCAGGTATGAAAATATGAAAATTTAAAGCTTATATGATAAAGTAATCTGAGATTCACATCAAAAGTTAATTAGCAATAAAGAGAATAGCCTAAAAACTCTTTTGTGATCTTTACCTGATCAATGCTTATTTTAAAAGTTGGTAAGACAAAGATCTAAGTTTGTGTCAACTTTTAAACATAATTATGTTATTGCTAGAGAATAAATGAAATAAATTTGACTTTTTAGTTAAAAAAACTTTCATTTTAAATATGATTTACCACTGGTAGGTTATTTCCCATGTCCCGTGCCTGTCTTAGTTTTGGAGGCTGAATTTGGCCTTCTGATTGCTAGGCCAAATGGTGGACCAGGTTTTCATTTACGATGGCTGCACACACTTTGCTCATAGGCTAAATTGGTATGAATTAGGGAACATGTTTGTTTTGAAATGCTAAAAAATTTAGATGACATTAAAGATGATTCACGAATTAATTATATTATTTAAGGTGGACTAATTTTTAACTCTGACCCCAAGATATACGTCATTGATAACCGAAACGAGACCAATAAAAAATTGTTTCTCATGGCATGAAGATGAACATGTGAGGCGCAGAAGAAAAAACACTATGAAGAGACACCCCACCCAGCAGCGCCTACCATCCTTCCAAACTAAAAATCTTACTTTAATTCGCTACGCTCCGATGGAAAACGAGCCTTTTCTCTCCTCTTCCACACCACTTGAACCCATGCCCCATGATTTCTCATTCAATCTTCTTCCTTTTCCCTTACTGATAGGGGCATTTTATACTACGTTCTTAATATATTTTTATCCTCATTTATGCTTTGTTTATCCATTATTAGGTTAGTATTGTTAGTTACTAATCATAAGGGTTTTTCTGTAAAGCAATGGCTAACATGTGAGTAAAGTAGAGAAAATGTGCACTAATTTGTTAAAAGCTGACTTATGAAGTTATCGTGTTATTTCTTATGATTCTGTAAATTTATACATTGTCATTACTTAATTAATTTTCTTTAATGTTTAGATGACATATATATGGATTTAACGAAACAAGAATCATGAGGATCAGACTTATGGAAGGTAGCAAAAGAAGCATGGAAAGACAAGAGGCCGAGAGCATGCATTCAGAACAAAAACAGAGGATTTCCAGAAACCATAACTCAACTTTAAAAATTTCCCTAGGACGATCCAGGAGGAACCAGGAAACTTGCCATATATGGATGAAAAGCTGTGGATGTCTAGTTTCTAAATATTTTGGAATCGCAGCAATCCAAGTTCGGAGGAAGGAGTTATGATGGAATCAATGGCCGGAGGTCAGTCTGCTGAAAACATGACAGATTTTGCTGAAGTTGTCTACCGAGTTCGTGAGTGTGTTTCTTCACCAAAATCTTTCCTAAGCATGCCAAATGAGTGATGAAGAGATTAATGATGATATGAGAAGTTGTTTAGAAGAAGAAGAATCGAAGAAATCACCAAGGAGAAGCCGAAAACAACAACTAGGAAAGTTATCCCGGTCAAACCAGGATAACTTGTTCTACCGAGACTATGGAGGGAATTCGGCTGTACTATGGAGCTCAAAACGTGTAAGGGAGTCCTTCATTGATCCCTTAACATGTAGGGGAGTCCAAGAAGTCAGAAAAGAAGTTTATAAATCATTATCCAAGTCAGCAAATTCAAGAGTCAAAGTTGTGTGCAACAAGGAAAAGCAAAAGCCCAATTCGATATGGACAAGGAGTGTATGCCGACTTTACCTTAGGGTTTTCTCTATAAATACTCATGTATTAGTTCAGTTTTAGGGGGTCAATTGATCGAAGCCATAGTATAGCCAAGCTCTACCTAAAATCCCGTACAGAAAACAACAAACCAGCCGCATCATCTTCACCGAACCGCCGCCGCTTGCCGCCGATCACCACCTCTTCCCTAGCCAATTGATTTAGGTTTAGATATGAGTTTTCTATTGGTTTTGTTGTATAATTTTCTTTATGAACAATACTTTAATTTTTATATATATTTTCGGTTTTATGCATGTCATGTGTTTTTAAGTTTTTCTTTGTGATCTCCTTAATACCGTATGTTATGTGTAACGATTGAAGCGTGTTTTAGTTTCATGATTTAGATTAAGTTGTTGCATGTTCTTATGTGTAGTATGTGTTAGTTGATTAATCATCACCTGATCATGTAATCGAACCTAAGGATAGTCTAGGCCTGGATGTTTCCAAAGAGGGAGTTTAATAAGCCGTAGTAATCTAGGATCAAGTTAGACATATTTGATAGTTTGTTTCTAGTTGCTGCAAAGGGTTGCTAGGGTGAGTGATTTGCATGCTAATAGGATGAGTAACGCCATACCTAAGATCATGTCTTCAACCGACTCCAGTTCGTAAGTGTATCTTGTTTAGATTAAGCATATTTGATAGTTTAAACACGGTGACACATATATGTTTTAGGTTCAGGCGTATTCGAAGTTCCTAAAAACACATGAGAAGTCATAAGAGGTTGAAATTAATTAAAACAGAGGATAGTAAGAGCATCTGACAGGACCCACCCCGGATTAAACCCCTTTAACCCGAAGTAAATCCTGCGGGGACCACCTCAAGGGAACTTCTTACCGCAACTCCCTTGAAATGGCCAACCCTTCCTACACAACTAACTAAACCGGGTTAGTCAGAGCAGTCTATAGAGATGATTACCCAAAGAATTTCAAGCAGCAACGGAAATGATCGACTATGCCTCGACTCTCGTACGCGCTCGACCTCCTCTCAAGAACCCTGCATCACTGGGCATTTAAAAACGAAAGGCCCAGGGGAGAAACATTTAAAAACTGTTAGAGTGAGTGGACGAAAATCACATATAAAAACTTCATTTCCTGTAATGTTCTCCCAAAAGTATATCAATTTAAAAAAATCATTTATGCATGCCCACAATTACTAAATTTCCGCAAGTGCATAATAAGATAAACCAACAAGGAATATGGGAAGAGAAATGTTCACCAAACATAATAAGTCTGACCTCTCAGACTAGGGTCGGAGCTAAGAGCTCTAGTAGCGCCCTCACGCTACGCTATGCTAGCTAGATAAAATAATACGGTCAACCCTTATAATATCAACCTGACCTCTCAGGCTTGTCTGACCTCTCAGACCAGGGTCGGAGCTAAGAGCTCTAGAATATGTGATAACGGTCAACCCTTATAATATCAACCTGACCTCTCAGGCTTGTCTGACCTCTCAGACCAGGGTCGGAGCTAAGAGCTCTAGAATATGTGATAACGGTCAACCCTTATAATATCAACCTGACCTCTCAGGCTTGTCTGACCTCTCAGACCAGGGTCGGAGCTAAGAGCTCTAGAATATGTGATAACGGTCAACCCTTATAATATCAACCTGACCTCTCAGGCTTGTCTGACCTCTCAGACCAGGGTCGGAGCTAAGAGCTCTAGATAAAGTGGAAATGGTCAACCCTCATAGTGCACTACGTAGTTTGCCTGACCTCTCAGGCTAGGGTCGGAGCTAAGAGCTCTAGTAGCGCCCTCACGCTACTCTAACTAGCATATTTATTGGTCAACCCTTAAAATAAAAATTCATAACAAGACAATAATCAAATTCTCTTCCCAAAACAATTAATTAAAACAATTCCTTGTCATATATGCATAAAACCAATTTCCAACGAAGTCTCGGGTTCAATTCCATTCGTAGGACGGCCCTCACCGTCTATAACCATTTTCGGAAGAAAATAGAAAATCGAGTAATAACGTAAATACGTTCAAGAACCCGAGAGATATATAATTCTCGAAAACAATCATAAACATCATGCAATTAACTCAAAAATTAAGACATGCATTTATTTAAAATAATATGTCCACTCACAGTACTATTGCGACCTTTCCGCTCGGAAAGCTCCTCGAGCGACACCCTCGAACTACCCGCGTAGTCGAGTCCGTCTCACGTCCGACCAGAGACTGTACAACAAATCATCAAATTAGTCAATCACGGTTGACTTGATCTTTTCCTAGTTTGACCAGGAAATTCTTATTTGACCACATGTTGACCAAGTTCCGTTTTATGGCACTTTAACCTTTTTAACTTTCTTTCCCGGTCATCGACTCCTTTTCAATTTACCGAAAGTCCGACTCAGCTTCCGAACTTTCCTTTATTACCTTTAACTTGACGTTAGGGTGTCACGTATTAATTCGTTGAATTACTATGGACACCTAACGTGTCATATTAACCAATATATTTAACCTCGAGTCGATTTACCGATTTATCATTTTCTCATAAATTCCAGTTATCTATTTCCGATAACAATTTAACATTTTACCGAATTAACCAACTAGTGTCCAACTTCATTGAACTTCAACCCTTTAACCATCTTTCTGAAAATACAACTTCCCCAAAGTGAAAGCTTTCCTTTAATGGAAACTTTCCCAAAATGGAAAGTTTCCCAAATTAACAGGTTTCCAAACTTAGAAGGTTTCCCAAAATGGCAACTTCCTAATTACGTCCAATTCCTCCGTAAATGTCTCAATTACGAAATAACCGTACTTTTTGACTAGAAGCTTAATAAGGATTCGATTTCTACCTCTTCGGCATTCTGCCGGTTTACGGCATCACCGGAATCTTCGCCGGATTCCGGTAACTTGCCGGAATTTCGCCAGAGTTTCCCCGTTTTCTGCGTCACCAAGTTACGACAACAAGACAACAACAAAAACAACACAATTTAGCATCACTTCAACAACACACAAACAACACAAATAGCACAACTCAGTAGCTCCAAAATCAGCTCACCTACACATCGATCCGAGGCAGAACACCAGTCCTCTGCCTCTGCCTCTGCCTCTGCCCAAGCACCAGCAGCTGCCCTGCAGCTCGCCTGAGCTTGAGAAGCTCACCAAAAAGGTCACCGGAGGAAGAAGAGGAGGAACCAGGGGGAACCCGAAACATTGGAACAGTGAGATGCAAATCTCTCGATTAGAAGTTCAAATCAAGGATTAGGTACAAGGGAATGAAGAAGAGGAAAGGAGAAACAAGAAAATCACCTCAGATCGTTGATTCACAACCTGAGTCGCCGGAAAACGGCGAACACAGTCTCCCTCCTCCCCCTCCGATCTCCTCCCTGCCGCACTAATCGGAGAAATTCCGAGAGGGGTTTTGTCAAGGGAAGGAAACTGAGTGATGTGGTGGTGGTGCGCCGGCGAGGAGACAGCTGGATGTGGCTGGGTCGAGCTGAGAACGCCGGAGACGAAGCGGAGTCGAGAGAGAGAGGAGGAGACTCGGTTGACCCGAGTCTGGTCTCTTTGACCGGGTTGACCGGTCTCTTCCTTAAATACCAAAATGAACGGCCCAGATTTGATCTTAATAAAGATCAACGGTCAAGATTCAAAGAAGGTGAAAAGTGAAAAGGTTAAATGGTAAAACTGATTTATCGGATTATAATTAAAAGTTACCGAAAACTTCGAAAATTCGTAGAAAATAAACCGAAGCTCCGAATAATAATCCGAAAATACCGGGAGACTCGTGTCGACACGTACTACAACATCGAGTCATCAATTCAGATATTTGGAGTACTTTTAAAAACTCGAAAATTAACTCGAGCGATAACTTATCGAATTGTCGATCGTAGTTAAAAATCCTCGGTAACTCGTAAACCTCGGTGAAAAGTAACTTTTGTTAACTTTAGAAGATTCGGGGTGTGACAATTCTCCCCACCTTATAAAAATTTCGTCCTCGAAATTTCTATACTCAAAGTCCAATACTGTGGGGGATAGTACCACTTAAAATAATAATATTGTTCTCCAATATCACTTCCTTCTGAGAACTCATTTGAAACGCCTCACGAATAGCATTGTCAAAACTCTAAACACATGCCCTTTACGCTCAACATAATAACTTCGACCAGTAACCAACCTCCTATCCCTTCTGGTTTAGCCAACTAAACACAACCCAATATTCTTACTAACCACAAGTGACGTCGTCACAATACTACTAATACTCATCTGATCCAATAACACCTCGCTTGTCGCGAGTAAAATTTCTTCAAGAACACTCGTATTCTTTCGTTGAATTTAGATATCAACTCAACACATTCCCTCTGCAGGAAATGACTATCACGCCTGAGGAGCAGGGTTCGATGTCACTAATGGATTTAAATCCTCTGGTAACACAATACCACGTGGAGCCAAATCTACTGACAACAAGTCCACGAGAAAACCATGGCGACTCGTGTTACACGAACCATCACCTCATTTGAACCAGGCTCCCTGATCTGGTTTACGCTTTCTAGAAACTATTCTGTCATGTTGTAGAGTAATTGTCTTCCCTGACTCTATCATTACTCAAACCACTTGTACACAAAGGACATGAACTGCCGTGAATATTAGCGTAAATCCAAAACCATAGCCTTTAAATCAGGGAGATACAAGTCTCCAGACATCGAGATCCCACAATACTTACTCCTCGCATGAAGACAATGGTCAGACTACGTACTACTCACGTAACTATTCTGACCACACAAATCCGGACCTTTTTACTCACAAGCCAACCATGAAATCGCTTGCTCAATTGTCACCTCGTGGAACTACAACGTACTTTACCACGGTAATACCTCACCGTACAACTCATAGGTGAGGTACCACTGACCTCCCCATCTCTTACTTTAACCTGGGATGACGCATAGTGCAGAACTTGCACTTCAACCATAACTGTGCGTCTATTAAACAATACCGCATCACAATCTGGGATAAACTTACCATTAGATGACTCCCAGAGCCTTACCCGCTCAACAGGGTTATTCCATTCCCAGATGCCTCCATTACCACATCGTCCGGTAATAACCAGCAACTTTGGACATTTAACTAGATCAGACATCTACATGAAATTTAGTGTCACTGGTGCACACCCAAAGGAACCCTTGATCAAAGCATCGGGAAATTAATTCCGCCTGAACTTAGCCACATTGATCACCAAGTATCCAGTTATCACCGCACTGGGTGAGTACACACCACAGAGTCAACTCGTACAACTGGTCAGTTTCTAACAAAACTGTCCCCCAGGCTCTGCCAGTTTACCATCCACCGCAACCTCTATTCGGTAAGATTCAAAATTCTCAATCGCTTACCACTCTAGATCTTAAATCACAAGGTCCACTGCCACACGTTAACATCCTCTCAGATCATAACTTAATCTGAACGTAGCTTAATCACTCCACGGTTTCCGATGGAGTGTTGCACAACTTAGCAACATACTTTACTACTCTTGTAACAATTTGGTTTCCAAAACCTTGACTCGTAACACCTTTGAGTCATCAAAGAAACTCTTTCCTCAGTTTCACTGCATTTCATACTCGCCGAAATGTTGACAATTTCGCAAGTCATCTCTAATGATCTTTCTTGCTACCACTTTACACTCGTGGCGCCAAGAATTGTCGTTAGGTCAATCATTCCTAACAAGTAGGGTCACTACTCAAATGACCAATGACCATAGCAATGCCTACAATAGTTTAATCCTCTCAGGATTTCTTTAAATTATCCTCAATAATTGATCTCCCAGATCTTAATCCTTATTCCCCATATCAAGATTGAGGATATTTTCTGTCGCTGCAGTGAAGGTAGCTTATGAACCCTAAATACGACTAAGTACACTTCCGGTTACAATACTAGATTAGACCACAGCCAGTGAGTGCACAATTTCCCATGCCATCAAGCTCAGTTAATCGTCCTCGAAGAAACCAAGTGTCATAACGGACGACTGGGACTGCAGATTCAAGATTGAGCAACTACAAACATTCTTGCTCAAATTAATGACCCAGTAAACCTTGCCTCACTGCTGTCCCTTCACCATTTCCGTGCATCTAACTCAACATGCACTCCGCCACCTACTAACGACATGTAATAATCTCGCTAACCATCATAAAAGTCGGAGCCACCAACAATAACCCACTTCCGACATATACTTAAATGGTTAGGCCATCTTCTGGACGTTTTGTACAGAAACTTCCAACCAAACGTCTCTAATCTCCGTTCTCACTAAATGGAACTCTCATGAGAAATTCTTAAGATGATGTCATCACTAGTATTAGTCACATACCTGGTGTCATTTTGACCACACATAACTGCACACCATAATTATGCCTTACCAGCATGTGCTACCCAAATTTCAACTTCACCACTTCCCTACACAGGAGGGTACACGTGCTCATGTGGGGTATACACATGTACATCTTCAACCGTCAAACAGTGCCGTTTGCACAACTACCGGTTCCTACCCACAATAATACCAAGTCCATCAAGGCTCGTATCACTATCTCCGGTACCCCAAGCACCCTTGGTCCGAGACCCGGTGGCTTGTTGCTACTTCCAACACGTTCCTTTAAATTCCGAAACTAATTACCTTTAATTACCACTAGTAACGCTTCCTCGATCTGAAAATCGATCTCTAATACAGCCAACCTGGAGACTCCTCCACTGGTGTACTAATTACAACACTTTGACCGCAGGTGGATAACTCACCTTGAGGTTGCCATGAGTCCTAAGATCTGGTGACACGATTAAATTCTTGCCTCCACGATAAATGGCCAAATGACCATTGTCACCTATAATTCAAATCACGCTTGGACTCACTAACGATTCGAATATTTCTAGTACCCCAAACATGGGTGGCTGGAGCTAAGAAGATCTAGTCGTAGCTGTCGACAACAATGTCAGCACCAAAGCTGACCCACGCCATTAGTTCTAGTGGCTGTCCCATAAAGCATCAAGTGATCAAAACAGCCTTTACTTCCTTAACATTCTTCAATAGTGTCACATCATGGACTCGTCACTAGAAAAAGTCCATTGATCACCAAATAACCCCACTCAACTTTCCTTGAGTCATTCCACTTTCATATGTCCGTTGGTTTCTCTGAAACCACACTAATGACGAACCTCAACAAAATCGTGGCAATCGTCAAATCTTAATATTCATCCCCTCAGAATAATCGCGCTAGGCGACTTCAGCTCCTTTTTCCATCACAGGATGCAACATCTTTCAGTAACTCGTACGACTCGTCACTGCTAAGAGCCTCATAACACGAACACCCAAGCCTTGTCTTAGGCTTCTACAGCATCCCTGTCAACGACCATGACAGCCTCCCAGGTGTGAATTAATCGTTTCACCACCGAGTACTCACACGTAAAGCTCAAACGTTAAACAACGTGAGTTTACAGCTCGATCCCCAACTCAAATCTCATAAATCAATGGGGAATACAAAAACATAAATACGTAACGAGCTTACCTTGTTCCTTACAGGAACTCTCTATGAGGTCGCGCGTACTGAGGCATAGTCTTGAAGATTCGATCGTTTATAGGACCACTCGGTCCATATCTCAATCAGGAAGTACTAACTCATATCCTCAATAAACACTAAGCGTCCAAGCATAAAATGCCGATGGATCCGCCGCGGTCGGACCATCACTCTATAGACACTAAGTGATACCAAGTATATGAGGTAGTAACAGGAACGATAACCTAATGCTCTGATACCATTGACAGGACCCACCCCGGATTAAACCCCTTTAACCCGAAGTAAATCCTGCGGGGACCACCTCAAGGGAACTTCTTACCGCAACTCCCTTGAAATGGCCAACCCTTCCTACACAACTAACTAAACCGGGTTAGTCAGAGCAGTCTATAGAGATGATTACCCAAAGAATTTCAAGCAGCAACGGAAATGATCGACTATGCCTCGACTCTCGTACGCGCTCGACCTCCTCTCAAGAACCCTGCATCACTGGGCATTTAAAAACGAAAGGCCCAGGGGAGAAACATTTAAAAACTGTTAGAGTGAGTGGACGAAAATCACATATAAAAACTTCATTTCCTGTAATGTTCTCCCAAAAGTATATCAATTTAAAAAAATCATTTATGCATGCCCACAATTACTAAATTTCCGCAAGTGCATAATAAGATAAACCAACAAGGAATATGGGAAGAGAAATGTTCACCAAACATAATAAGTCTGACCTCTCAGACTAGGGTCGGAGCTAAGAGCTCTAGTAGCGCCCTCACGCTACGCTATGCTAGCTAGATAAAATAATACGGTCAACCCTTATAATATCAACCTGACCTCTCAGGCTTGTCTGACCTCTCAGACCAGGGTCGGAGCTAAGAGCTCTAGAATATGTGATAACGGTCAACCCTTATAATATCAACCTGACCTCTCAGGCTTGTCTGACCTCTCAGACCAGGGTCGGAGCTAAGAGCTCTAGAATATGTGATAACGGTCAACCCTTATAATATCAACCTGACCTCTCAGGCTTGTCTGACCTCTCAGACCAGGGTCGGAGCTAAGAGCTCTAGAATATGTGATAACGGTCAACCCTTATAATATCAACCTGACCTCTCAGGCTTGTCTGACCTCTCAGACCAGGGTCGGAGCTAAGAGCTCTAGATAAAGTGGAAATGGTCAACCCTCATAGTGCACTACGTAGTTTGCCTGACCTCTCAGGCTAGGGTCGGAGCTAAGAGCTCTAGTAGCGCCCTCACGCTACTCTAACTAGCATATTTATTGGTCAACCCTTAAAATAAAAATTCATAACAAGACAATAATCAAATTCTCTTCCCAAAACAATTAATTAAAACAATTCCTTGTCATATATGCATAAAACCAATTTCCAACGAAGTCTCGGGTTCAATTCCATTCGTAGGACGGCCCTCACCGTCTATAACCATTTTCGGAAGAAAATAGAAAATCGAGTAATAACGTAAATACGTTCAAGAACCCGAGAGATATATAATTCTCGAAAACAATCATAAACATCATGCAATTAACTCAAAAATTAAGACATGCATTTATTTAAAATAATATGTCCACTCACAGTACTATTGCGACCTTTCCGCTCGGAAAGCTCCTCGAGCGACACCCTCGAACTACCCGCGTAGTCGAGTCCGTCTCACGTCCGACCAGAGACTGTACAACAAATCATCAAATTAGTCAATCACGGTTGACTTGATCTTTTCCTAGTTTGACCAGGAAATTCTTATTTGACCACATGTTGACCAAGTTCCGTTTTATGGCACTTTAACCTTTTTAACTTTCTTTCCCGGTCATCGACTCCTTTTCAATTTACCGAAAGTCCGACTCAGCTTCCGAACTTTCCTTTATTACCTTTAACTTGACGTTAGGGTGTCACGTATTAATTCGTTGAATTACTATGGACACCTAACGTGTCATATTAACCAATATATTTAACCTCGAGTCGATTTACCGATTTATCATTTTCTCATAAATTCCAGTTATCTATTTCCGATAACAATTTAACATTTTACCGAATTAACCAACTAGTGTCCAACTTCATTGAACTTCAACCCTTTAACCATCTTTCTGAAAATACAACTTCCCCAAAGTGAAAGCTTTCCTTTAATGGAAACTTTCCCAAAATGGAAAGTTTCCCAAATTAACAGGTTTCCAAACTTAGAAGGTTTCCCAAAATGGCAACTTCCTAATTACGTCCAATTCCTCCGTAAATGTCTCAATTACGAAATAACCGTACTTTTTGACTAGAAGCTTAATAAGGATTCGATTTCTACCTCTTCGGCATTCTGCCGGTTTACGGCATCACCGGAATCTTCGCCGGATTCCGGTAACTTGCCGGAATTTCGCCAGAGTTTCCCCGTTTTCTGCGTCACCAAGTTACGACAACAAGACAACAACAAAAACAACACAATTTAGCATCACTTCAACAACACACAAACAACACAAATAGCACAACTCAGTAGCTCCAAAATCAGCTCACCTACACATCGATCCGAGGCAGAACACCAGTCCTCTGCCTCTGCCTCTGCCTCTGCCCAAGCACCAGCAGCTGCCCTGCAGCTCGCCTGAGCTTGAGAAGCTCACCAAAAAGGTCACCGGAGGAAGAAGAGGAGGAACCAGGGGGAACCCGAAACATTGGAACAGTGAGATGCAAATCTCTCGATTAGAAGTTCAAATCAAGGATTAGGTACAAGGGAATGAAGAAGAGGAAAGGAGAAACAAGAAAATCACCTCAGATCGTTGATTCACAACCTGAGTCGCCGGAAAACGGCGAACACAGTCTCCCTCCTCCCCCTCCGATCTCCTCCCTGCCGCACTAATCGGAGAAATTCCGAGAGGGGTTTTGTCAAGGGAAGGAAACTGAGTGATGTGGTGGTGGTGCGCCGGCGAGGAGACAGCTGGATGTGGCTGGGTCGAGCTGAGAACGCCGGAGACGAAGCGGAGTCGAGAGAGAGAGGAGGAGACTCGGTTGACCCGAGTCTGGTCTCTTTGACCGGGTTGACCGGTCTCTTCCTTAAATACCAAAATGAACGGCCCAGATTTGATCTTAATAAAGATCAACGGTCAAGATTCAAAGAAGGTGAAAAGTGAAAAGGTTAAATGGTAAAACTGATTTATCGGATTATAATTAAAAGTTACCGAAAACTTCGAAAATTCGTAGAAAATAAACCGAAGCTCCGAATAATAATCCGAAAATACCGGGAGACTCGTGTCGACACGTACTACAACATCGAGTCATCAATTCAGATATTTGGAGTACTTTTAAAAACTCGAAAATTAACTCGAGCGATAACTTATCGAATTGTCGATCGTAGTTAAAAATCCTCGGTAACTCGTAAACCTCGGTGAAAAGTAACTTTTGTTAACTTTAGAAGATTCGGGGTGTGACAGCATCACTATTTAATCTTGCATGAAATTATTGTATGCTTATTTCGGTGTTTGTTATGTTATGTGCTTGAGTATCGATTGACCGACTTTGTAAATATTAGCTTAGGTTATATTATTTTTATAATTAATGTCGATATCCTTACAAACCCTTTTCATTTGTAAATATGTATATATATGTGAATAATTGTTTATATATATTATTTGTTTATACTTGTATAATTGCGACAGAATTATATTTGTTTGTATGTTAACTAACGATCTTTTCTTCTTATTTACCCTGGGCATCCCCGGTTTAGAACGATCCCTACTTATCTTTACTACTAACGAATTACAGGAAATTAAATTGCAGGTTACTTATCCTTAACCCGGTAATCGACGCTCGTCACTCACCAAAATGAAATCCACCAAGACCCACAACCCTCCTCATCTTCCGGACTTACCCGGAACGCCCCGACCCGCAAACCCAGCATTCTCATCCTTTTCTGGTACAGAGACACACCCGGTTGTTGATGCTCTTTACTTCTGTATTGTGACTGTGCACTATTGGGTACGGTGACCTTGCTCCGCAAACGCCGCTGACCAAGGTGTTCTCGCGACCTCTTGCTTAGTGGGGTGGTTAACTATGTGTTGGACTTGCAAGAGAATATAATCTTGACCGGAATCCATATGAGTCATCATCATCACCACGGCAACAGAAGCCGCCGTGGGTTTTCGGTCTACATTGTTGATGTGGCTAAAGGGAGGATGAGGATCAGACTCATGGTGGGTCTGGCGCTTGGTGTGGAGGTCATGTGCATTGGCGTTGAATAACCATGGCTTCATCAGGTGATTTCCCAGTTCATTATTCTCTGTCATTTTCTGATTGTAGTTCAAGCATATCATGTGAAATATGAGCTTGGAAGACAGAACCTGTCAATGTGCTGCATTCCTGCAGAAACGTTATTACTTTTTAGAAATCATTAATTACCTTCTATTTATCATGTGGTTGTTTTAGTAAGAAATTGTTGTTTAAAAAGAAATTTATTAAGGGTAGTAAAATATTTCATAAAATTTATTATCATTAATAATACGTTTATTACTTTTTAGAAATCATTTATTATCTTCTATTTATCATGTGTGGTTGTTTTGGTAAGAAATTGTTATTTAAAAAGAAATTTATTAAGGGTAGTAAAATATTTCACAACATTTATTTCCTCCCGTATGATTTCGGTAAGGTTTGGTGATATTTAAAAAAAAAATTCCGACAAGCTTTCGACGATCCATTTCCATTGACCGGTAAGATTCCGGTGATCCGTGAAATTCCGGCAATGGAGTCCTGTAGCGGCCCGAGAGGGGAAACTACGGTGACCACGAATTTAAGCTAATAAGAAGCCAATCCGTCTGAAGGACGTGCCGACAGCTTATTAACATAAAGTCGTAGGCTATTTAGTAAGTAAAATAAAATTAAACCTTTAAACTTGAGTGACACCATAATATTTTTTCTAAAAAAATTTATTAAAGTTTTTTTTTTCTAATTTCGCGGAAGGTGGACAAATTAAAGGGTCAATTAAAAACTTTAGCGACAACAATAAAAATATATAACAAGGTTTATAAATCCGGGAGACACCTTTACTGTTTATGTCAAATACTCTGGTAAATGACCCGAAGGATAAAACAGGAAAAGTGAGTACAACTTGGACCAAACATCGAGTAGAAAATGAGGCTCCACACACACAGCTCTCTCTATTTATCCTGTCACAATATACAGTACCTGCAAACAACCTGTTGTAGGGGTGAGTGTCGTCCTCGCGTGCTCACATATAGGCCAACCAATGATAGGTTTGAAATCCATAAAACCATATATATATATATATGTATATATGTATAGATTTGAGCTCTAAATAAAACTATTAGAAAATCCTTGGCACACAAAATCATCATTTTATATGTTTCGGGAAAAACTGTGCAGTATGCTAAAACAGGGGCCATAGCGCCCAAAGTACGAATACAGCCTGCAGGGCTTCACGGATGTAGACGGCCGAATCCCGGGTTTGTCTATACAGCAAACCGGGCCAACTACCTATGCATCTGAAGACAAATAGTAGCGAGTGTCCATTTACAGCTAATGCTCAACACATCACTCGTAGTACACATCGCACTTACGGCTTGCTTAACTCTGAACGAGACAAGCGTAAGCGGGAAAATAAAATATACAAGGCATTGCCCCTCCGGAGGTTCACGGTCATCGACACCGTAGGAGGACTATATACTAGGTCCTGCCACTCTCAGGCCAAGCACCGGAAATCAGGACAACAGTACTACTTTTCGATCTGAGTCATCACATAAAAATCATTTACGTCTAGCCTCGGGTTTTCTTGGCCCAATCAAAAATCATTTATCTCATAATATAAAGAAAACTTTCCTAAGGCATCGACCATGAGCATACAAAATCATGCACTTTCATATATCAGGCAAAACCACTAACAAAGGGGGTTTAGCTTCCCTACCTGGAGTAACTGTTCCTTACGTAATCTCCAAACATCCAGGAACCCGCCTCGAAAAAACTGAGGTCACCGTCTAAACTACTTCGTCCAATGAATCACTGCAGAATAGAGTAGCTTAGCAACTACCAGGATAAGCATCTTAGCCGACGAAAATTTTTTGTCGGCCTGTTCACCATTTTCGTCGGCTATAACCTTAGCCGACGACACGTCGTCGGCTAAGAAGTCGTCGGCTATAATTCGTCGGCTATACTTATAGCAGACGAAATAAAATCCGTCGTCGGCTATAATCCAACACTTAGCCGACGAAATATCAATATTTCGTCGGTTTATACGTATGACTTTGGCCGACGAAATATTAATATTTCGTCGGCTAAAGTTTTTTAAAAATTAAAAATGAAATAGAGAAAAGCCGACGAAATATAGTTCATTCGTCGGCTAAAGTATTTTAAAAATTAAAAATTAAATAGAGATAAGCCGTCGAAATTTACAAAATTTCGTCGGCTATAATACTTTTTATACTAGAAACCCAAACAAAATTTATACATTACCATCCAAGCAAGCTGCAAATTACAGAAACAATTTCATAACCAACAACAACACACCATCAAAAGTAACATAAACATTTTGCATTAAATTTTCAATTCATAAATTGTTCATAAACCTAAAAAGTAAATTAATATTTGTTCATAAACCTAAAAAACTAAATAAATAATTGTTATAAACTTAAAAAACTAAATGAAGTCGATATCGTCTAAATCAATATCTGCGCCAGGTTGAGGTTGTTGGGGAGGTTGTGGCGGCTGAGGTAAGACAATAGGCGTGGGCATGGGCGGAAGCGGAAGTCCCTGCTGCTGTGCAGCTAAAAAATCTTGCATGTACTGGAACATCTGTTGCTGCTGTGTCTGCTGGGCGGCATAAACTGCTACATTGTACTCCTGTAGAGCGGCAGTATATGTTGTCTGGGCGGCCTCTCTCGCGGCAGTATATGCTGCTTGGGCGGCCTCTCTCTCGGCAGTATATGCTGCTTGGGCGGCTTGCTGTTCCCGTAACATCTGAACTTCCGCCTCAAGCTGAGTCGTTCTGCTGCTGGTCGAGGCTCCTTTTTTCTGAAACCCAGGAGTGGTCTTCAGTACCCCCTCGCCCTTCTTTCCCAGACCCCGACAGTAGAAGTTATTTCCTCGCGGTGGGAAGGCTGTGCCCATGATCCTGGCCCCAACGCTGAGATCTGAACTGTCGATCCGGGACATGGCTTCGGACATGTCTTCCTCTTGCGTGTCAGGCCATGTCTCCCTGACTATAGCAGCCATCACCTCGTCACTAGCCTGCCTCACCCTCACCTAATTTGATAGGAAAAAAAAAATAATTAACATTTTAAAATATATATATACATATAATTTACTAAATTTTAAAACGTAAAACGACTTACAATATCCTCCTGGGCGTCAGGATATGCCTTCTCGTACGTATAGACGTACCGTTTGACCTCTGGATGTTCCCTGGCCGCCTCCTCCATCAACGATGCGAACGGTCTAGAACCGGCATGATGGTTCCTCATGTTGCGTTGCCGGTTTTGAGCGTTTACCCGGGAAACGGCCTACAAAGGAATCAAATTAGTAAAATATTTTAAAACGTATTAAATATAATTCAATATAATAAATAATTATTTTTAATTACCTGTTTATGTGGGTTGTTGAATTCCGATATCAGAAGCCAACGCCACTCGTACTCCCTGAACTGGAACTCAAGGGGAGTGCCAGAACGTTCGTTCCCATGCGTAGTCCAGTGGGTCCGTAACTCGTTCTTCCACTCCTTGTACCTGTAATACGCCAAAAAAATATAAATATTGTTAATTATACATAATTTTCTTTTGTCCTTAACTTTGCAACGTACCTTCCCCCGTGCACAACGTCCGCCTAGGTGTTCCTCAGGTACTCGTGAACGTCAAACCACACCTGCATTTAAACATTTATTAGTTGTCACGTTCATAAATCTACAATGTAATAAATAATGTTAAATATGAATTTTGTTATACTTACCGACATCGCGTTGTGGACCATGTCCTTAACCTCCTATGGGACCTCGCCCCAGTCTGACCACAACATAGGGACTCTATCCCTAATAAGCGCTCCCACGCGGCCAGAGTACATCCTCGTCTTGCTGCCCGATATTACGTTCCCATCCTCGTCAGTATCAATGACGATCCTTCCCGAGGTACTCACTGTTTTCTCGAGAGCTTTTCCCGTGACCGGACCTCTCTTCTTCCTTGTCGGCTTGGCTCCGACGGTGCCTATCATAAATTGATGATTAGTAAATTAATTTTATTATAACATTATAACATAACAAATTACTTATATAATCATTACCTGAGGGCGTTGGGGCGGATGCGACGGACTCCGACTCTATCGCCGACGATGATACCCTCGCAGAAATTAACTCTGTAGCAAACGGCACGAACAGATACACCGCTGATGGGGTCACCTGCGGGGGTAGTGGATAAATCGGCGCCCTTGAGTCATCGACTGCAGGTATTGCCGGTATGAAGCGCGGAAGGAAGAGAAGAGGCGGCGACATTTGTACCCCGGAAGACCCACCCTCCGATGCAGTAGGGCCCGGTGCCGGTGCCCTATGTATCTCAGGCATACGTGGTGCAGACACCTCCGCCTGAGTCGGAGGCCACAGCTGCCTCGAGGAGTGAGGGACGCTGGGCTGCCTGGAGGAGCGCGATACGCTAGGCTGCCTGGAGGAGCGAGGGGCGTCCTGCTGGCCGGAGGAGCGAGGGGTGCTAGGCTGCCTGGAGGAGCGAGGGGCGTCCGGCTGGCCGGAGGAGCGAGGGGCGCTAGGCGGCCTGGAGGCGGGAGGGGCATCTGGCTGCCTGGAGGAATGTGTCAGCTCCAGAAGAGACGCCCGTCGGGCCGTCATTGCGCCCTGAAACGAACCTCGAGGGTTGCTAGACGTTCCCTCAGACGATTCACCCCTTTGGCCCTTCGAACTCTTCGATTTGCTGAATAATCCTTTCATCCTAAATAATATAATTAATATTTTGTTAAATGTATAAAATTATAAAAAATGAACAACATTAACAAAAAATTATTTTTATATACCAATTAATATTGTAATATACGCAAATATATTAAATATACCATTCAATATTTTAATATACCCAACCATATTAAAAATTTCCAATTTACTTAATATACCCAATTTCCAAATATATTAAAAATCACCAAATACACCCAAATACACCTAAATAAACCCAAATACACCCAAATTCACCCAAATACACCCAAATATACACCCAAATTCAGTAAATACACCCAAATACACCCAAATACACCCAAATATACACCCAAATTCAGTAAATACACCCAATATAATTCAACATTATCACAACATAATACAATTCAACATTATCATAATACAATTCAACATTATCATAATACAATTCAACATTATCACAATATAATTCAACACAATTCAATATAATGCAGTATATTGAAAAAACAAATGAAATTTGTTCTATAATACAATATAAACATGAAATTGCATACCTAATTTGTTTGGAAGATGAGGGAGGCGGAGTGGAGGCCGGAAACCGTCGAAAATGGTGAAAGAAAATCGAGAGGAGAGGGAGAAATTCGCCGGCGGAGTGGAGAAAGTGGAGAAGTGGGGTTCTGTCTCGCTGGGTTCGAATTTATAGGAAGAACTATAGCCGACGAAATAAAAAATTCGTCGGCTAAAGTCCAACTATAGCCGACGAAATTACTAAAAAATTTCGTCGGCTATAGTCCCACTTTTACCCGACGAAATTACTACGAATGTTAGTAATTTCGTCGGCTAAAGTATATTTTATAATTATTTAGTAAGTTCATGCACAATTTATATGTTTTATCTTGTGAAACGAAAAACCGACCGTCAGATATCATCATTATGTTGAAACATGTGTGAGGGTAAAATTTCAGCATCATCGGACACACGTAAGGGCTCGATCCGCACGGTCAATCCCGTTGGTCAAACCCCTAAACACAAACAAACGGTGATTTGGCCACCTAAATTACGTATTCTGTCCGGACCTTCAACTACAAATAGTTTCATATCGAGGAGACGCAACTAGCGGTATAAAATTTATAAGAAAAATAACCGTCGGAGATAGGGCGTCCTCTATGACGAACGAATAGAAAAAATGCAATGACCGCAAGTATTGGCACCGAAACTTATCGGAATTACGTGAAATTTCAACCGTAGACATATTGCATCGTTCCGGTCATATCTTATCTCACGACTTTTTTTGTTTGAAGCATCTACGTATAGTTTGTTTTTAAAACGGAACATTTACTTAACACTTAGTGAATTAGTTATACAACATTAGTAGGCATATTTTGATTGTGACAATCCATCTTGTGAAATGAAAAACCGACCGTCAGATATCATCATTATGTTGAAAGATGTGTGAGGGTAAAATTTCAGCATCATCGGACACACGTAAGGGCTCGATCCGCACGGTCAATCCCGTTGGTCAAACCCCTAAACACAAACAAACGGTGATTTGGCCACCTAAATTACGTATTCTGTCCGGACCTTCAACTACAAATAGTTTCATATCGAGGAAACGCAACTAGGGGTAAAATTATTATTTTATTCATTTAACTTTAGCCGACGAAATATTAGGGTATTCGTCGGCTATACTTTAGGGTTTAGGGGTTAGGGTTTACGGTTTAGCCGACGAAATATTAGGGTATTCGTCGGCTAAGATACTTTTAGCCGACGAAATATGATGGATTTCGTCGGCTAAAAGTATCTTAGCCGACGAAACATGTTGTATTTCGTCGGCTAAAACTGTCAAATAGAAAAAAAAACAGTTGGTTTAACCGTACCCATAACAATTTTCTGCATATATAACCAACATTAAGATACATTATGAATTGTAGAGCTTGTACCATATAAAACATATCAAAATTGTATTACAAATTCAAATAACTAAGAAGGCTCGTAATCAGAATCATCCGATGAGTCTTCTTCGGTGTCAGAATTAATTTCCGGTAATCTATGCATTTCTACATCACAAGAGTCGTCGTCTGTTTCTTGATTTGGATCCACATCAATAAGGCGAGCGTCTAAATCACGAATTCGAACCGAACGACCCGGTTTAAAATTATTAAGGCGAATTGTAGAGGAGTCAGGAATACCTATTGCACTGTGTTCTTGATACGCAACATTTTCTTCCTCGTCTTCGGCCTCTCCAAGTGTAGCCGCCCGGTAAATGTTTCGAGGGTGCACAAGATTGACTACTTTCCACGCGTCACCCTTAACAAGGTCATCAAGATAAAACACTTGTTTCACCGATGTCGCAAAAAAAAACGGGTCATCTTCGTAACAGCTTGTACCAGTGTTCACCGATAAAATCCCGTACTGATCAATCTTCATGCTCTGCGAGCTTCTAGTATCAAACCATCTACACTTGAACAGGTGCACGGTCATGCCTTGCCCATAAACGAGTTCCACCACTGAATCAAGAACATCATAATAATCAACTCCATTCCGGCCACCATGCGCCATAACCCCAGAATTCTGTGTTCTTCGTCTGTTGTCTCTCATTTCACATATAAATTGCACGCCATTGACCTTGCACATCGGGTAAACTCTTGACATTATCGGCTTCATAGCTAGAAGTCTTAGTTCGTGAGACCAATTTGGGTGACCATCAAATTGAATATGGTTCATCTGCAACCAAAGATTCAATGTATTGTAAATATGAATAATTATGCAATCAATGAGCCATGAACAGAGTTAAAGAATTACATACCCAATCGCCAAAATAGTTCGCGAACTCCTTGTTGTGTTAGTCGAGATCACCTTGAATGTCTGGACAGTGTAAATGGATGTCTTTCCTGTATTCAACTTCTTGACAGTTAATCAATACCCACCAATGGGCTATGACGAGCTCATGGGGTTGCAACTTGTAGGACTCTGGTAAAATTCCATAAACTTCAACATCATTTGAGACTATGGAAAGGTTAAACTTCGGTTCATCAACCGGTATGGTTTGTGGAGTTTCCTTCAATGCTCCTAGATACAACTTCATGTGGGTGACGCACTCGTGCACAATATATGCTTCTGCTATACATCCTTCAGGCGCGGATTTGTTAGCCACATAAGCTTTGTAGTCTCCAAGTTGTCTGTAAATAAATAAATTTGTTGTCATATGTTACGATTATACAATGAACATGTACAATAAAAAAATTAGGTGTAAAAAACATACCTTTCCATAGGATACATCCAAGTATAGTGTACTGGACCGGTAAGCAACAATTGCTCGGGAAGATGGATCATCAGGTGCGGCATGATGTCAAAAAAATTTGGAGGAAATATTCTCTCAAATTTACACATGATATAAATAATGTCCTGTTGCATTTCCCGGAGATCAGATTTTGTCACTTCCCTTGTGCATAACTTCTGGAAGAATCTTGACAACGCTACTAACGGCTCCACCACCTGACGGGGAAGGAAGGGTCGAATGAAAATAGGGAAGAGACGTTGTAGCAGAATATGACAGTCATGACTCTTTAACCCGTACACTTTATTGTCCTGAATGTTTACACACCGGGCTATATTTCCTGCGTAGCCTGAAGGATACTTCACAGAACTCAACCACCTGAAAATTACGTTCTTCTGTTCAGGCTTCACGGTGTACGGAGCTTGAGGCATTTTTTTCTTCCCTTCTTTCAACCACAAATGTCTTCGTATCTCCATTTTTTTAAGATCAATGCGTGCCTTCGGACCGTCTTTCGTCTTTCCCTCCAAGTTCAGCACGGTTCCCACCACACTGTCACACACATTCTTTTCTATGTGCATCACATCTAGGTAGTGCCTGATCAACAACTTACTCCAGTATGGGAGTTCCCAGAATATGCTCTTATGTGTCCAAAATTTATACCTGTCGGGTCTGTCAGGTATTGCCGCCACTATATTGGGATGATTGCTGAGCTGCCCAAAATCATACTCATTAAGCACTGCTAAAATTTCTTCCCCTGTCCATCTTCTACGAGGCACACCAAGTTCTACAGTCCCATCAAATGCCTTGTCATCGAACCGCCATTCGTGATCATACAGAAGGAGAGTACAGTGACCCAATCTACATATCTTGTTGCAATGACTACTGCTCCCCTCATCGCTTAGGCACTCTGGACAAGCCTTGTATCCCCTAACAACGTTGCCCGACAACATCCCACGAGCAGGAAAATCACTAATGGTACCAACAACCATAGCATGCATCTGGAACATCTCGTGCATGAACTTATCATAAGTGGGATGACCAACGTCCCAAAAAAACTTAAGCTCTTCAATCAAGGGTCTCAAATACACATCGAGACACTTCCCTGGATAACCGGGTCCCGGAATCAACAAACTTAACATATTGTATTCCTTCTTCATGCACATCCATGGAGGAAGATTGTATGGTACCAAAATCACCGGCCATACACTGTATTGAAGACTCATGTTGCCAAAAGGATTGAACCCGTCGGATGAGAGCCCGAGCCTCACATTTCGGACCTCAGACGCAAAATGAGGAAACTCCCTGTCTATATGCTTCCAGGCCTCCCCGTCAGCAGGGTGTATAAGGGTATCTTCGCCTTGCAATTCCCTATCAGCGTGCCATCTCATAGATTTGGCCGTGTGTGATGACATGTACAACTGTTCCAGCCTATCCCTCAACGGGAAATACCGAAGTACCTTCATAGGTTTCCTATTGCCTGCAGGAGTCAACATATACCTGTCAGTCTGACATACTGGACATGTGTCAAGGTCACCAAGGTCATTCCCTTCTGGATCTTTACCCAGAAGAGAACACAATCATATCTGCATGCATGGATCTTGATGTACGAAAGTCCAAGATCGTTCAGTATACATCGGACCTTATGATGAGTGGTAGGAAGACAATGACCGTGGGGCAGCATCGAAGCAGTGTACTGTAGATACTCATCAACAGCCTTCACAGTCGATTTTGTCTCAACTTTAATCTTCATAACGTCCATCACACTTTCAAGAACCGTTTTCTGACAACCGGGGTACACAGGGGTCTGTTGGAAAGCAAGTAGTTTGTTGTACCTGTCAATACCAGCAGTGCTGACAACTCTAGGGAAGGGCTGCACCGGCTCAGACATATACGGTCCTTCAGAGCATACACCCCTCTCATAAGGAAACATATCGTTGATGAAGGCCGTTGTTGGATCGTTGGATGTACTGCCCGTCTCAGAAAATTGCCCATGATCATACGGACCCCTTGATGATGTTTCACCGTGATATATCCAACATGTGTACTTCTCCCAAAACCCATTACTTTTAAGGTGCTGCCAAACCTTGTCAATTGGAAATCGATACATATCGCTGCGACACTGACATTTAGTGCACGGACAATAGAAAATTGTATTCCCTTTAGCATTATTCATCACATATTCAATAAAACTAACAACTCCTTTAGCATATCTTTTGTCCCATTTTGGAAGCGAAATCCAACTCTTATCCATATCCTGAGAAGATAACATAATATATATGTATAAACGCTAATTAATTAAATTTACGAATCATTCAATTTATATTATATCTGCAGTTAACGTACAATTAATATATATATATACATGCATATATATAATAATTACTAATTAATATAATCAAATTAATATATATATATATATATAACAACAACTTCAAATATATTATCAAACCCAAATCGATCAACTCAATCACACTCAAAACACAATATAATCAACTCTAATTAAAACTCAAAATCAATGCATAACGAAAATAAAACTCTTAAATCAACTCAAAAACAAGATATATACATATACGTACCTATATATAGCGTCACAAACTAATTTCGGACAGATTTCGACAACACCCAACAATTTCGCCAACCCCAAAACTTTTTCTCCCGTTTTTTCTTTCAAATCAGCTACTGTCTAGATCTGGAAATATAAAGAATTTTAGCCGACGAAATTATATATATCGTCGGCTAAAGTTTTAAAATTTCGTCGGCTATAGTTCACAGACTATAGCCGACGAAAAAAACTATTTTAGCCGACGACACAACATTTCGTCGGCTAAAAGTCCACTTTAGCCGACGAAAATTTCACTTAGGCGACGAAAGTTTTTTTCGTCGGCCTGTTAATTTTTTTTTCGTCGGCTATGATACTTATAGTTTCAAATCGTCGGCCCACAACCAGTGGTATAAAAATTTTATAAAAAATAACCATCGGAGATAGGGCTACCTCTAGGGAGATCGAATGAAAAAATGAATTGACCGTAACTATCGGCACCGAAACTTTATCGGAATTATGTGATTTTTCATCCGTAGACATATTTCATCGTTCCGGTCATATATTATTTCATGACTTTTTTTTTTCGTTTGAAGCTTCTACGTATAGGTTGTTTTTGAAACGGAACATTTACTTAACACTTGGTAAACAAGTAATACAACATTAATAGGCATGTTGTGATTGTGATGATCAATCTTGTGAAACAAAAATCCGACCGTCAAATATCATCATTATGTTGAAACATATGTATGGGTAAATTTTTAGCTTGATCCGACACCGTTAAAGACTCAATCCAGACGGTCAATCCCTTTAGCCGAACCCCTAAACGCAAAGAAACGGTAATTTGACCGTTTAAATTACGTATTTTTCCCGGACCTTCAACTGAAAATAGTTTCAAATGGATGAGACGCAACCAGTGGAATAAAAATTTTATTTTATTTAACTATAGCAGACGAAAATTAGGGTATTCGTCGGCTATAGTATAGGGTTTAGGGGTTAGAGTTTATTGTTTAGCCGACGACATATTAGGGTATTCGTCGCTCAAGATAGTTTTAGCCGACGAAATACATCTTATTTCATCGGCCAAGATAGTTTTAGCCGACGAAATATTTATTTAGTCAGCCAAAATACATCATAGCCGACGAAAAACATCTTATTTCGTCGGCCAAGATAGTTTTAGCCCACGAAATATATCTTATTTCGTCGGCTAAAACTGAAGGCTCGTAATCTGAATTAATGTAACCATACCAATTTTCTGTTCATATATCACAAAATTAATCAAAATTATGAATTCAACAGCTTGTAGCATATAAAGCACACATGAATTTGTATTACAAATTCAAACTAAAGAAGGCTCGTAATCGAAATCATCCGATGAGACTTCTTCGGTGTCAGAATTAATTTCTGGCAATCTATGTATTTCCTCATCACAAGAGTTCGTCTGTTTCTTGATTTAGATCAACATCAATAAGCCTTGCGTCTAAATCACGAATTCGATCCGAACGACCTGCTTTAAAATTATTAAGGAAAATTGTAAAGGAGTCAGGAATACCTATTGCGCTGGGCTCTTGATACGCAATGTCAGGACCCACCCCGGGTTAAAACCCCTTTAACCCGAAGTAAATCCTGCGGGGACCACCTCAAGGGAACTTCTTACCGAAACCCCCTTGAAATAGACAACCCTTCCTACAAACTAACTCGGCACTTCCATGAATCATTTAAAACTCACCCCCAACTCCTGGAGCCATCTTGCTCCCCAAATCACAACTACGCTTTACTATTTTATTCCACTAACATGGTTGGGGTAATCAGAGCAGTTTACATGGAAGTTATATCTAAAACACCAAGTGAGCAACAATGAATTAACTAGCTATGCCTCGACTTCGGTATGCGCGACCTCCTCTCAGGAAGCCTGCAACACTGGGCATTTGAAAACCAAGGGCCCAGGGAAAAACATTTAAAAACAATATTAGCGTGAGTGGATGAAAATCAAATATGAAAAGGTAAAAAAATTTTCATGTTTTCCCTTTGATTTTCCAAACTTCACATGCACGCAATTCATAGAAAATGAATAAATAATTCATAAAACAAATCTCTTGGCTCAAATTCATAATTTAAATGTGGAGTATTAACCTCAATCACGAAAAAACAACCGACCCGTTCTACCACGAGAGGGTCTATTGACCAGCTCAATCGGAGAGGGTTCCATGACCCGCTCTACTCGGGAGGGTCCAACCGACCTGCTACCACCGAAGAGGGTCCTGACCTGCTCTATTCGGGAGGGTCTTACTGACCAGCTACCACCAAAGAGGGTCAGACCAGCTACTATCCAGAGAGGGTACCATCTCCATCTAGAGAGGGTCCATGCTAGCATGCAATACATATAACCATATCCTTGAAAATCCTTTAAAAACCTCGTGGTAAAATAAATCGAAAACCAAGTCAAAACTCCCATGACTTTACCCCAAATACATTGGATTTAAAACATTTCCAGGAACCCGAAACCGGTTCTCTGACTTTACTTTAAAATCGTTAAATCCAAGAGCCAAGTTTCCCCTTTTTAAAATAATCCCCCTCCATAACCCAAAATGGTGATACAATTAAAAACCATATACCAGGAAAATTCTTAAAATCACGGAAAATGTAGGAACCTCTTTTCTGGCTCACTTATCTTTAAAAAGTATTAAATTCCCATTTTTCCAAAATCACCATAAAACTTAAAATGGAGGAAATTCATAAATAAAGGAGAAACTAAATATAATCTATTGCATGCATTAGATTTAAAATAAAAGTCCACTCACAGACTGAGGCCTTAGCCTGACGAAAACCCGAATTCCGCTCAAGCCAAGTCTCCACAACACAAGCCTCTTCGCGTCGCTCAAGCCAAGTCTCCACAACACAAGCCTCTTCGCGTCTTGTTCCATAATTAATATTAATTTTCTAGACGCAAGAATAATAATTAAATAGCATAAGCGTACACATTTAAAATCGTACAGCTCGCTCATCGGCTCCACATTTCTCAAATTGTCAACTAAAAATCCCCGACCTTTACCAATAACTTAGGAGTCCTTAAAATAATTCTTAAACCTTATCCGGCAATAATCGATGGTCGGAATAATATTTAATTATCCACCAATAGTACTAAACTAGAAATTTCCGAAACCTAACCAAAACTCCTCAAAAAATTACCAAATTTAAACCATAGACTCCTAACAATATATACTATTTAATGGGCATGAAAAACTGCCCAAAAAGTGACGGCACCACCGACGGCGGCCGCCGGCAGAAATTTCGGCGACCTCCGGTCGCTACCAAATTATACCAGTAGCTTATTCTCGTCATTTGGAACAACTTTCTAGTTCAACTCGAAGGCCAATTCGACCTCTAACTAGGTCAAAAACGTGATGAACAGTAAACCTGAAAAAAAAAATTCCAATTCGAAACTTCAATCTTTCAATTCTCCCTACACACTTCGAATCAAATTACCAAATTTTTGGGGATTATATTACTCTTAAAACCCATCCTATCCATATAAAGAACTCAACAAATGGTGATCTAGGGAAGGAGAAATGCGATCAAGAACAAACACTGTACACTCGAAGAACAAATCGGAATTTCTCCCGATTTACGACGAGTTAGGTCGAAAAACTTACCTCGAAATGAAGTAGACTCGGAGGCCGAGCTTTTAAGACCAAAGTAACTAACCGTAAAATAATTCTAGGATCAGGATGTGACAATTCTCCTCACCTTATAAAAATTTCGTTCTCGAAATTTCTATACTCTAAGTCTAACACAGTGGGGGATAGTACCACTTAAAATAATAATATTGTTCTTAAATATCAACTCCTTTCTGAGAACTCTTCTGAATCACCTCACGAATAGAATTGTCATAACCCTATACACATGCCCTTTACGATCAACATCCTTACCAATCCTCCTTATAAGCCAATTTCCAGTACTAGCCAGAAGTCTATTGACATAAGATGTAAGGAAATAAACTTATTCACGTAACATGGACATACGTGACACTAGGCATCCATTATAACCCCAAGGATACTCATCATATTCCTCAAACTCATGTAACCTTGTCACATGTCACATTTAACCAACGTAGCACACCTTCTTACGTGGATGATAACCTCCAATACTCCCTCATTTTCTGACACCCGACCACTCTTCTCGGGTCAAAACTAAAGCATCTGAAGTCTTACCGCAGATCACAATGATTTTCTCTTGAATCATTGATCAACTGAATCACCGAATTCTTACTGTACTCCATCTCATTTATGAGGTGGAATACGAGACTACCTATCACTGATCCACCAACTGTAGTCCTCATGAAAATCACTATTGTTTTTTTCACGAAAAGGTAACAAATTCTGTCATGCGCTGAAAACATCCTTTGGCAACAATTCCCTGTTGCCTAAGCCGGATTATAACCACTCAAAGGCTTGTCCACGTCTTTCCACTCGCTGTAAACAGCTAACCCAAACGAGAACAAAGTTCTTTACCATCACCTGGTTCGAACCTCATGACGTCAAGCAACAACTCGTCATCAAACCACTCAATAACTCGGCGTCAAAGCCAATCGTCAACACGCTATATCTCCAGTATTCACCCATACTTATAGCGATCAGCTAACCCTCCAATCGTACCGATTGAGGATTTGTGCCCCGCAAACTGCAGAAACCCAAAATTCTAAATGATAAAATACTTCGCATGCAGAATCAAGGCTCACGATAATCCACGAAGAAATCCATAGCCAAATCGAATCACGTGAACTCTTTCTTCTTTCAAATATGTCACAAGATCCGATTCATGTTTTTCGTCGTACGAGCCTGATCAATAACAATATTCTTACTGCACAGGACCACTAAAACGATCTCTCTTGTCTACATCAAACAATATCTTAAAGATATGAAACATGAAAACAGCGCTGCAACTGCTGCATCCAAAATATCCAATTCTACAGACATAAGGACCCAAAAGATTTACTTCTCCAAGAAAGTTAAATGCTAAACTACGTTAAACTCTCCTTAAACGTCTACTCTAATAAGACAAGTTGGGATCCCTCACTTCTCAAATAAGAAGTACAACTCGTAAGACTCAGTTGACTTCTTTAATATAAGAACAATCAACTTATAAAAGTCTCGAGAAGTTGATAATACTCCTTGTCTCTACGCTACTCTTGCCCATCACATAAAGGAGTTATATTAACTTAAATGGGGCAATAGCGAGACATCAGTCCACTCGATGAGACGCCACGAGTCTTATCGTTCTCTATGTTGAGCCTTGGGTGACACACAACTGTGAAACCCAACTTAATTTAAAATCTCGATCCAGAGAAAACGTCAACAAGACCACAGTTCCAACGAGATTGTCAACTTTACCAATATCACTGAGTCTGGACCACCACCAGTTTTCTTTTACTTCACGTGACACTTTCTATAATCTCCAACGTCGTAACACTGACTGAAGGTCACAATTCCCATTCTATCACCATTACTATTCATAAGTCAGACCACTGACTAAGATTCGATGACAGATACTTGAATCATATATGCCTC
The DNA here is from genome assembly GCA_951800085.1 of Comarum palustre. Taxonomy (NCBI): domain Eukaryota; kingdom Viridiplantae; phylum Streptophyta; class Magnoliopsida; order Rosales; family Rosaceae; genus Comarum; species Comarum palustre. Next base: position 1,988,001 of record OX637590.1, read on the forward strand.
CTAGGTGCCTCTACTTCCCGCAATAAAATTCTTGCTTGGAATTCTACCACACTGCACGTGCGACGAACACCAAATCACTTTTCATTAGACAAATAGTTTCCACTTGGAGACTATCATCACCAACTATGTTTTTCCATCTTGCAAAACTGATACCTCGGCAAAAGTCAAATTCTACGTCCACTCTCGGCTCCAGCTCGAGAGGAAATCAAATTTTAACTTCCACTCTGTTTGGTCTAGAATTTGCAGTCCTTCAAACAACCGGCTTGTAAATTTGTGCTAGGCGTGCCAGTACCTTTGGGTCAGGTACAACCTTGAAGTTGGATGCTGCTCGCGTCCCTCTTCTGACTTCTTCTCACAGCGACCGTGACAGACGCCGATCTTCTTCCTCTGTGCTAGGTTCTCTTCTTAGACCTACAAGGGAAAAGTCCCTCTAGGATTTTTCTCCAACCTTTGCGGATGGCCGAATCTTACTTAGTATGCAAAGAAACTATGCAGCGGGTATCAAGATATGCAGGATATGGACTGGCGAACGGATTCTCCAGAACTGGTTGCGGGAGTAAAACTGCTCAACGGATCGAACAGGGGAGTAGAGAGATTTCAACGGATTGAAACCTGTCAGACTTAACGGATTAAGTCCCTTGTGCAGCTTGACGGATCAGGCTACGGTTGCTGACGGATCAGGCTTGATTGCTCCGGAGAGGCTTGAAGACTTTCGCGTGGCGAAGTTGTTGTCTGTTTGTTGATAGATGTAGTTGTTCTTTTCTCTTGCATCTCAACCCCTTTATATAGTGAATACTAGGGTAGATATTTACTTGCGAATCAAGGCATGGCATCAAATAATCCTTCTTGTAGTGCAAGACAAACTCTTAAAGCCCAATCGTGTAAGCCCAACACTATTCTGTTGGTAACTTAACCTCCTGCAACCACGTGTTTCGTTTCTTATAATACTCTCGCGAACGCTTTCCCACCCGCGAACGTATTTTGCTAACACACACCCCGCTTCGCGAGCGTGCTTTATTACTGTGCTCCTCGCGAGCGTTTTTGACTCTCCAAGCGTCCTCTGACCTTCTTGACCGCAGGCATCGGTCCACTTGCCTTTCTATAAATGGGCTTTTTACTTCTGGATCTAACATTGCCCCCCAGCTCTTGAGATTAAGCCCGTTTGCGAAAATCGAAAAGAGTTATACCTTGGCATTGATTTAAACAAAAGCAAACGTCTTTTCATTGTCAAACTCCTCAGAACACTCAACCCTCATTTCCCTCTGCAACTCTTTTCAAACCTTCCTGAGACAATCCGCCGCCGCTCCTACTTCCAAATCAATGGCACCCAAACACACTTTCTCTGCTGTGAAAACCTCACCCAGAACCCCTTCTGAGCATGAAGCTCTAGACTTCGTCCAAGCCATGGCTGGCCTCCGACCTGCTCCAAAACACAAAGGCTCTTGGTTGAAAGTTAAGCTTGATAATACCTGCGACCTGGGTCCTTGGGTCGATGTTTTCCCAAACCAATTTGAACTGCCTTACCGTCAACATGCATCCCGAATTCCCCCTTTAATCTTTCGCAAGGAAGAAGCTTCCTTCGTCGACTGGCAGAAGTCAGACGCCCAGACCAGATTTGGGCAGTGGCCGAACACCAATGACGCCGAGATCCAATGGTACCAACAACGCCGCAGTAAAGACCTTGAACGATGGCAAGCCGTTGGAATCGCCGATCCTATTGACCTCTGCTTCTCCCTGAAGTCTGGCTGCAACAGAGCTCCCCTGGCAGCAGCAGTCTGTTTCTGGGACACTTCTTCAAACACCTTCCATCTCCCCGCAGGCCCAATGGGTATTACCCTGCTGGATGTGTATACAATTACCGGGTTTCCATTCGCCAACGCACCAAGTCCTCTCAACGACCTTGCTTTGGAACATCAAATCCCCTCTGATCAGCCTCGCCCCAACTCATACACCGCGTGGGTCAGCCACTATGGGAGTACTGATGATGATCTAAGTGGCCTAGCATTCCTGGAATTCTGGCTACTCAAATATGTTGAATGCAGCGCCACCAACAAACCCACCTTCGCCTGGGCCAGAACGGCTGAGCTGCTTTACAATGGTATCCCTCTCAACCTCTTAGAGCTAGCCACTGGATTACTATATAGGGCGCTACACTTTCTATCCTTAGAACCCTTCAAACACAGATCTGTTAGCGGTCCTCTTTGGATTTTAGACTTGTGGCTTCAAACCTACTTTCCTGTTTTCCGTTCTTCTTCTATCACCAGTTTTCTGAAAGATAAGGTTTTAGGCCAAACCATCGTGTCCACCCCACATCCTCCAGCCATTAGCTATTCGCGTTGTTTCCACTATCTGTATAGTATGGAAAACCTGCCTTCAGATTCTATTACCATTGTCTGCAGACGAACATACCCTTCTCTTGTAAATGAAGGTTTTATTTTCAGCAATCGCCACAACGTCCTACAACTCTTTTTCTTTCTACGCCTCCTTTCCAATCGCGACCTCAAACTACCAGGGAGAGCCGGAGTAGAAATTTATGCCCCCAATTTCTTCGCGAGGCAATTTGGAATGTGCCAAAGCATTCCATATCCCCCATTGGCTAGCCGCAACCATTTCACTTCGTGGCGAGAAACCTATAACGCTGGGACTGATCCTGAATCCATTCCCTCTTGCTTCAAAGACATCATTCAGCCTGTCAACACCTATCCCCTTGGTGGAGTACGTCTGAGCTTCGTGGCTACTAATGAGTTCACTAGGTGGTGGACTTCAATCAACGAGGGCAAATGGAACCCAGACCACCTATCTGCGTTTAGAAAGATTTTCCAGCCATATCAAAAACAATTCCGCCATGCCGAAGATTTGGTTGTGTTTGCTATCGACGGCCCTCACCAAAACGTTGAACCTTCCTTGGTTCCTGAGGTGCGAACAGAAGTGCTTCCTGCCCCCCAGGTATTTTAAACTCCTTTAACTATAATGATCAACTCCCTGATCTATATATCTTTTCTGACCAACTCCTTCCCTTGCAGCGTCCCCAAAGAACCAAGAAGCATGCGAACAAAATTGGTGTTTGCCCTCTCAAAAGGTTCAAACCAAGTCTTCCTACAGAAGAGGCCGTTTCTCAACCCCAGGTATGGGTTCATTTAATTCGAAAGCTCGTATGCTTATGTAGCCAAGTCAACTAACCCTCTAATTGTCTTTCAGGTGGATCAGCCTATGCAGCCTAGTCCTGAAGCCGCGCGATTCCCCGAGAAATGCAGTCAACATCCTGCTGCTTCTGGTGCTCCGAAACTGACTGTCCTGGTTGAAGTAACCTCTGCCGAGGCCCAAAAGGCAGCTCCTCCCTCAGCTAACCTGGACACTGGGACTCCTGCTGAAGCAAATCAAGAGGTACTGTTTCGATAATCCACTCAATTGGAAATATCTCAATGAACTTGAGCTCAATTGTGCTTCTGACGTTTCAGGGACCAATTCCTGTATTTGAAGTTAGCTCTTCCTCCGAGTCAGTTGCTTCTCCGGTCCTGGATACTATGATGGGAGAGATCTTTAGTGAAAGCGCTAAGCTCGTCCCTATCCAAACTGTTGCTGCGAACGAGCCAAACCTCCGCGAGACAATTTCCTGTTCGCCTCAGAGAACAGTGGCTGATATTCCTGCGAACGGAATTCCCCCAGCGAATGCAGTCTCTCTTGCGAACGAAACTGCTATCGCGAATGACGATCGCGCGAATGATATTGCTCCACCAGTGCTTCAACCGGTGATCCCAACTGCAACTGACCCAAAGGTAACAATTTTTACTCTACAGCTTCTGTTTGTATTCTTACAAACACTTATTGTTTCCTTACTTGCCAGATTCCGGAGAACCTTCCAATGACCTCCTATTCTGATCATGCTACGCCTTCCCTCATCGAGCAAGTCCAACTAATGCTGGATCCTTTTCAAGCAAACCACTCCATTGCTGATGCGACATTATTCCTTCGCAACCTGGAGCACGAGGATCTTCTCCACGCACATACTAGGATCCAAATTGAAGATGCCATTCGTATCCTTCGAGTTCAAGCTGACGAAAGGCTCTTGAAGAAATTGCGGCGTCTATGGGAATTCACCACCAATGCTGCAACCTTATCTGAGCGTGCCAAAGCCACACGATTGGAGGCCCCTCAGTATCATCAGCAAAAAGAGAAATTCCAAGCTGAACGGGTTGCCAAAGCCACCAGTCTTACTAGACTTGTCCATAACGCGACCCATTTGCTTCCTAACCGAATTGCTGAGCTCAAACGTCAAAAAGCTGAGATTGAGGCCCAGCTAGCAATTGCCGAAGAGGAAGCCCAAAACAACTTAGACGCCTTGGAGCAAGAGAAGAATTCCTACCAGACTCTTCAACAAATGATCAACCAGGTGGACGACAGGATCGAAGATTCCCTGATCAACGCAGAGAATATCCAAAACGCCCTTGACACTGCTTTAGCGAATATCAAGCACATTAGTAAATTTATTTAACTGGCTATCTGTACTGACTTTGTTCGCGAATATTATTCTGAATGCAGAAGATCTTTTCAAATTGATTCCATATCCTTGACCTCTCGAAAACTGTCCCCAACTTTAACTGCAACGTTGCACCATTAACTTGCGCATTTACCGCATTCAACTAATACAGCACGCGTGATAAATGCTTGACCAATGAACGAACAGCAAACCATTCAGTTTCCTTCGGTGAAAACCTAGCGTTTCGCCTATAAATAGTGATCAACTCCTTTCATCACCTTCAGCAACCAAGAACATGTATTCTCCTTTCAGTCTCAAAGCAGTTCCACCAGACCTCTTTCTTCAATCTTCCTGTCCTCTAGGCTTCACAACCAAACCTCAAATCCTGGGTAGGCTTCACAACCTAACCTCAGGAATAAGATCTGATGCGCCCAGCCCTGAAGTCGCCTCAAAGTGCATCACTGGAACCAAATTCCACTTGATGAGGGGATTGACTTCTGGTATTGGACCGAAGAAGGCTTCTGTGCCAACAGGATTCCTCCGTCGAGCCTCTTCCGCGCCAGGACAGACCAAGTTGCTTCTACTCCCATCACCGTCGGCTCACTTTCAACATGCTGGCCGCGCAAGGTGGAGGATGAAACGAAACCTGTAAAAGTTTGAAGAGAGACTTTACGAAAGGAGTTGTAATAGATCTTTCCTTAAGCAGCTCTGTTCTTGTTCAACACTGTACTGGTTACAATCAGTTCTTCTTCAACACTGTATTTGTTGAAAACAAATGTATCCATGAATATTATGCAATAAACACAAATTATTTATGTTCAATGTGTAAACCACAGGTGTTGGTTCAAAATAAATTAGGGCTTGAAAAACACAACTTGTTCTTCCCAAAAATTGTCGAAAATTTCAAAAATTTCGAAAAACCACTGTTTATTGGTTCTTGTATAACTGTGGTGCCCCCCAGTTTTATCAGATGCACAAAAAGCCGAAACCTCAAACAGGTTAAGCGTTGAGCAACATGAATGAAACTGACAAGACCCCAGTTCTGCGAACGAAACCCTAAGGCTCTAAACTCTGCCCCCCTTGCTGGGAAACAGGCTGTTCTGTGGTCTGTGGTGGCAAAGAATCGTCAGAAGCCCAAACACTTGGAAAATACTGTTTCAGATGCCTCCCATTAATAGGGTTATTATGGACTTCTCCATCCAAATCTCGCAAATAATAAGCACCTTTACCCACGATCTGGTCAATCACAAAAGGCCCCTGCCACGTAGGAGACCACTTACCCCTGCCGCGAACATGTTCGCCAAAGGGAAGTATTGCTTTCCAAACTAAGTCGCCAACTCCAAAACTTCTACCACGTGTCCTGGCATCATATGCGCGAGCAACTCGTTTCTTCTCAACCATTATATGATCTAAGGCTTCCAAACAAATAGTATCCAGCTGTTCATGCTCTTGAAACATGGCTTGAACATAAACCTCCCCTACTAACTGATGTTGTTCGCGAACCCTTAAGGAATTAACATTTATCTCCATGGGTAAAACTGCATCATGCCCAAACATCAAGGCATATGGTGTGGTTCCTGTAGGTGACCGCTTAGATGTTCGATACGCCCACAGAGTATGATCAAGCTCATTATGCCAATCTCTAGGATTATCAATCAACATCTTTCGCAAGATATTGATTATGACTTTGTTGCTAGCCTCAGCTTGTCCATTCGCCTGAGCATAATATGGTGTGGAATGTAGAAACTTAATCCCATAGTCAGTGATGAAGTCTTCAGTTTCCTTTGCTAGAAATGCTGCCCCCCTGTCTGCGACTAAACACTCTGGAATACCATACCTGCTAATGATGTTGCTGAAAATGAAGCTGCAAACTGTACGAGCAGATGCATCCTTTAAGGGTACAGCCTCCACCCATTTTGTGAAATAATCAGTTGCCAACAGGATGAACTTATGCTGTTAAGACGAAGCTGGATGAATAATTCCTATGAAATCCAGCGCCCATCCTCTTGCTGGCCAAGGCTTAATAATGGGTTGCATGGGCACATCTGGAACATGCCGCACTGGTCCATGCGCTTGACACTCCTGACATCCTTGAGCAAAGGCAATGCAATCTTTTAAGATCGAAGGCCAAAAGTAACCATAACGACGGATAAGCCACCTCATCTTTGGTCCAGCCTGATGTGAACCACAAACTCCTAAATGTACCTCCCTCATCACTCGCTTGGCTTCCTTTCCAAAGATACACCTAAGATCAACTTCATCATCCCCTCTGCGTAGGAGTTCACCACCTCGTAACACATAGTTAGTGGCAAAATATCTGACTTGTCTATCCACTGGAGTAGATGGATTATCCAAGTAGTCAATGAGTGGCTGACGCCAATCTGTATCGAAAGCCTCTACTGTAGCAACATACCATTCATCCGCGTCTACCCTCCTAGCCATGAAAGAAGGTAACGTCCTCCTTTCAACTCTCAAAATCCGCTCGCAAACTCCATCAGTCAATGTTATGCCAGTGGCGATTTGTGCCAACTCATTTGCCGCAAAGTTGTGTGCCCTTGGGATGTAATCTAGAGTGACATCGCTGAATTGCTCCAGCAGCTCTGTAGCCCTTTCCCAAAATGGAACCAAAGTAAAGGTTGTACACTTGTATAACCCCTTAAGCTGATTGATCACCAACAAAGAGTCACCGAACACACTCACCACTGTTGCCCCCATTGCGAGCAACATTTCCAATCCGATTATGAGTGCCTCATATTCCGCCTGATTGTTGGTGCATTTCCACTCCAATTGGAAAGAATACGCATGACGAACCCCCAGAGGACTTACCAAAGATATCCCAGCGCCGGATAAACTCTCAGTGCTGCTCCCATCAAAGTATAGCTCCCAAGGCTGCATTAGAATGGCCACCACGTCTAACTCCCTGTACTGTAAATCTTGTTCCACTGGATGATGAAGCAAAAAATCCGAAACCGCCTGTCCGGTTTGTGCCTTCAGAGGTGTATATTGTAGTGAGAACTCAGACAAAGCTAACACCCATTTGCCAATACGCCCCCTGAGAATAGGCCGAGTCAGCATATACTTTACCAAATCTGTTTGTGCCACCACCACGGTTGTAAAAGATAACATATTATGACGTAACTTGCAACCGGCAAAATATAACGCGAGGCACAACCGTTCCATGTCACTATATCTGGTTTCTGCGTCTATCAGCATCCTGCTAAGGTAATACACAGCATGCTCAACCACTTTATCGTTATCTTGGCGTTCATCTTGTGCTAACAACGCAGCGATGGACGTTTCACATGCTGAAATGTAGAGCTTCAAAGGGTGACCAGGCCGTGGAGGCATCAGAACTGGCGGTGAAACTAGGTACTGCTTTATTTTGTCGAACGCTTCCTGGTGACTTGTCTCCCAACGAAACTCCGTAGATGCTTTTAGCTTTAACAGCGATGTAAACGGTTGAATCTTTCCTGCTGAATTCGAGATGAACCTGCGCAAGAAGTTAATCTTTCCTAGTAACTGCTGCAATTCCTTCTTGTTAGTTGGAGCTGGAGCTTCTATTACCGACTTGACTTTGTCCGCTGGAATCTCGATACCACGCTGATGAACCACAAACCCTAGGAAGTCGCCTGACTGAACCCCAAAGACACATTTAGCTGGGTTCATCCTGAGTTTATGTTTTCGCATCCTTATGAAGACCTTTCGTAGATCCTCTATGTGGTCTGCCTTAATCTTGGACTTCACTACCACATCATCAATATAAACCTCCAAAATCTTCCCCAATATGTCATGGAAGATAAGGTTCATCGCCCTTTGATATGTGGCACCAGCATTCTTAAGCCCAAAAGGCATGACTTGGTATTCGAATGCTCCTGTAAAGCCTGGACATCTGAAAGCCGTCTTGTGCTTGTCTTCTTCCTCCACAGGAATCTGGTGATATCCTGCGGTTCCATCCATAAATGACAACAGCTCATGCCCTGCTACTGCATCAACTAACATGTATGCCATTGGCATAGGATACACGTCCTTAGGTGTGGCTGTGTTTAAGTTTCTATAATCTACGCACACCCTCATCTTACCATTCTTCTTTCTGACTGGCACTATGTTAGATAACCACTTGGCATACTTCGCAGGTCGAATAATTCCAGACTTAAGCATCTTTTCCACCTCTTCCTTTACTGAAGCTGCTGTATCGGCATGCATTCGCCTAGGTTCTTGCCTGACTGGCCTGTAACCATCCATGATTGGTAGTTTGTGACAAACTAACTCCGGTGCTAATCCAGGCATGTCTTCGTATTTCTCTGCGAAGCAATCCTTGTACTCGTGAAGTAGCTCAATGAGCTGATAAAGGAATTTTCACACACCAATTAGGGTGCATAAAAATAACTTATAAATTACCCTACAAGGTATATATGGTCGAAGATAGTATATGAAAGTAGGGATCGAACCCGCAAGGGATTGGGATAAAGCTGCAACTACAATGACTCAAAACAAATAAAAACGACAGAACTGACCAGTCAGGAAAACCTGACTAGTTGACGACTCTAGACTACTCCAAATGACCTGAAATTTGGAGACAACTAACTAGACACGTAAAACTAACTACTGACAAAGTTTTAGATTTTTCTGATTTGATTTGATATTTTTAACACTAAATAGAAACAGACAATGAAAACTGACGAAAATGATAAAAACTAGAATTGGCAAGGTTTTGTAAATCAATGAGATGGAGAAGATAGGGTTTCGAAATCCACCACCAAACAATCATACATCAACATCATGAACTCAGATTAACAAGTATTGAATTCCCCTGGATGACTATGCTCACGAAAGGTCCTTGGTATATGGATGCACTCTCGTATTCATTCTCTCTTACTTAGTATGTTAAGCATTTGGTATGAATGTCATAACCTGTTCTCTAACATGCAGTCCTGCTTGGTATATGCTCAGATTTAACACATCAGAGATCATTAAGTTCTAAGAGAATATGAACATAGCAAGAATCCTAGAACATGGTATGTATCCTAAGTATCCTTGAAACAATTTCATACAAGCACCGCAGCTCTTGTCGCACCACAAATAAAACACACAATGATACTGGTCGTCACGCATGTGTTTATGGCTGGTCGATCCTAAAACATGCTCCTAAGGTCGCGAATCAAAGAAACACATAAGAGAATAACAGTTTACGAACAATGAAATTGTTATCATCCGAGAAACAAAACTTATATAAATCCGAATATCAAAACATCAAGGTAATCATGTCTAGGGCTTCAATCTAGCCCTAACTACAAGAAGTTTAGCTACTCATGACTGTAAACGAAAACCCAAAAGAATACATGAAGATGGAAGAAGAACCGGTGCACAGCCCTGCTGCTGCTGGTGCGCGCGAGGGTGCACAGCGACTGGGCGCTGGTGCTCTGCTGGTACGCGCGAGGTGCACGTCTGGGTGCACAGCAACTGGGCGCTGGTGCTCTGCTGGTGCGCGCGAGGTGCACGTCTGGGTGCACAGCGACTGGGCGCTGGTGCTCTGCTGCCCTTTTCCTTTCCTTCTCTCGGCTGTCACAAGTCTCTTCCGCCCAAAACCATCCTCGGCTGCTACAAGTGTTCTTTTTTATATGATTCCTCAACCCTAGACTCTTCCTTAATGGTCGTGGACTTCTTAACTTCCAAGGAAAAGCCCAATGGATTAAAATGTGAACGCTTCGGTCTTCCTTGTCCATCAAGGTTTCCTCAAGTGATTGGAACTCCTTCCTTTGTCACGGATTAAGCCAACTTCTCCATATTTGCTCCCGAAACCTACGAAATACGAGAAATCAAATAAGTAACTAAGATAAATAAGAAATATGGTCAAAATACTATAATATTAAACACTATAAAACGTCACATAAATGCTCCTATCATGAGCCTCTATTTTTGTTCAGGTTCCAAATACATACTTATTCCAACCTCCATTGGTTCCTCTAGGGTCCCTAGGTTGACTTTCTCTACTGGATCCTTGACCTTAGGTGGAGTATCATCCAAGGCTGCCGGAGCTACCTGGATAATCTCCTCCTCTTCTTCATCATATTCCAAAACATCGTCATTAACACATTCTACTGCCGCCACCTGTTGGTAAGCCTCTTGCTCCTGCCTAAAAATAGATAATCTTTGGTGCAGGGAAGCTGACAGGACCCACCCCGGGTTAAACCCCTTTTACCCGAAGTAAATCCTGCGGGGACCACCTCAAGGGAACTTCTTACCGAAACCCCCTTGAAATGGCCAACCCTTCCTACAAAACTAACTAAACCGGGTTAGTCAGAGCAGTCTACCGAGATGATTACCCCAAAGAATTTCAAGCAGCAACGGAATGGTCGACTATGCCTCGACTCTCGTACGCGCTCGACCTCCTCTCAAGAACCCTGCATCACTGGGCATTTAAAAACGAAAGGCCCAGGGGAGAAACATTGAAAAACTGTTAGAGTGAGTGGACGAAAATAAAAAATAAAACTCTATTTCTTTTAATGCTCTCCCAAAGATTTATGGATTTAAATAAGATTTATGCATGCCCAAAATTACTAAATTTCCACAAATGCATGATAATATAAACCAATAAGGATTATGGGAAGAGTAATATTCACAAACACAATAAGTCGGGCCTCTCAGACTAGGGTCGGAGCTAAGAGCTCTGGTTGCGCCTTCACGCTATGCTAGCTATATAAAACGGTAATGGACAACCCTTAATATATCCACCTGACATCTCAGGCGTGTCTGTCCCCTCAGACCAGGGTCGGAGCTAAGAGCTCTAGGTATGTGGTGATGGACAACCCTTAGAATATCCACCTGACATCTCAGGCGTGTCTGTCCTCTCAGACCAGGGTCGGAGCTAAGAGCTCTAGGTAAGTGGTGATGGACAACCCTTAGAATATCCACCTGACATCTCAGGCGTGTCTGTCCTCTCAGACCAGGGTCGGAGCTAAGAGCTCTAGGTAAGTGGTGATGGACAACCCTTAGAATATCCACCTGACATCTCAGGCGTGTCTGTCCTCTCAGACCAGGGTCGGAGCTAAGAGCTCTAGTAGCGCCCTCACGCTACTCTAGCTAGCATAATCATTGAACAACCCATAAAGGAAATTCACAACAATACTTACTCAAATACTCTTCCCAAACAAATAAATAAATCTATTCCTCGACATATAAACATAAATCCAAATATAATATCCGAGCACCCGAGGAACATATCATACTCGAAACAACATATAAACCATGCAATTATATCAATAATTAGGGCATGCATTCATTTAAATAAAATAATCTGTCCACTCACAGTACTATTGCGACCTTCCCGCTCGGAAAGCTCCTCGAGCGAAACCCTCGACTACCGCGTAGTCGAGCCCGTCTCACGTCCGACCAGAGACTGTACAAATGAACCAATATAAATCAAACCATCGTGGACTTGGTCTATTCCTAGTTTGACCAGGAACTCCTATTGGACCACAAGTTGACCAAGTTCCTTTTTATGACACTTTAACCTTTTTGACTTTCTTTCCCGGTCATCGACTCTTACTCAATTTACCGAAAGTCCGACTCAGCTTCCGAACTTTCATTTATTACTTTTACTTGACGTTAGGGTGTCACATATTAATCAATAAATATAACCTCGAGTCGATATACCGATTTAACATTTTCTCATAAATTCCAGTTATCTATTTCCGATAACAGTTTAACATTTTACCCATTTAACCAAAAGGTGTCACATTCATTGGACTTCAATCCTTTAACCATTTTCCTGAAAATGCAACTTTCCCAATGTGGAAACTTCCAAAAGTGGAAAGTTTCCCAAATTAACAGGTTTCCAAACTTGGAAGGTTTCCCAAAATGGAAACTTCCTAATTACGCCCATTTAACCGTAATTAATCCAATTCTTTAATTTACGGAAACTTTACGACAATTAGGTTATTGAAAGAATCAACTCCTACCTCTTCGGCATTCAGCCGGTTTTACCGTATCACCGGAATCTTCGCCGGATTCCGGTGACTTGCCGGAATTTCGCCAGAGTTTCCCCGTTTCTCGATCACCAAGTTCTCGACATGAAACCACGCAAACAACACTAAGTCAGCAACCCAACAATGATTCCAATCACACCAAACAATAAAATGCAGCATTCAACCTCCTTTGCCCACTCTACCATTTTCATAATTTCTAAAACCATTGTAATCATCAACACTACTGCCACAGGACACACATACACACACACTGCTCAGAATTCAAATGTTCCTTCTCTATTCAGCAACACAGCCTCAACCTAGAACCCAAACTCTGAAACCAAAACCAAAACTGTCGTCACTGTTTTCGTTGCCGGACACAGTAACAATAACCCAACACCCAACTTCCTCCAAAACTTAACCAAAACAAAAGATCAAGCATTAAAGAATATCAATTAAGCTACAACATTTAATCTGAAACCAGAAAACAATATAAGCACCTCCCCCACCGCCGTGCACAGTGGCACTCACGGTGGTCCTCCACTGTTAAAACCCACTTCTCCTAATCACCACTATATTCAATTCTAATTAAACATAGAGGTAGAAGTCGAAGAGTAGATCATCTTCCATACCTCACTTGCCTTCGCCGGTGACCGAAGACACCATAAACTCGCCTGAAAACGCAGAGCCCAACCTCTGCTCGATTCCCTCTCCTCAAGGCTCCTCTTCGAAAACTAAGGAAATAAAGAGGTTCTCCAAGTCGAGGCGAAGCTTACACCACTATTCATGCTCGCCATCGTGGCCCGGATCGGAAAATCCGATCGAATACCAGTCGGGTTCTCCTCCTCCGATCTCCACCGTGCGAGAATGTCAGCGCAAACTAAGGACTGGGTTAGGAAGAAGAGGCAGAGGGAATCATTTTGGTGGGGGTTTGGTGGGCTAGAGGTGGCTCAGGTGCGCTACTCCACCGTGGGTCGTCGTCACAGGCGAGAGAAGTCGAGAGAGAGAGAGCGAACTCGGTCAACCCTCCACTTCGGTTTCTGACCGAAGTCAACTCCTCTTAAATCCTTTTATACTCAAATCAACGGTTAAGATCAAAACCCTAATAGATCTAATGGTTCAGATTAAAGAAGGTGAAAAGTTAAAAGGTTAAATGGTAAAAACTATTTACCAGAATAGTAATTGAAAATTACCTAAACTTCAGAAATTCACAGAAATTAGCCGGAAGCTCAGAAAAATATTCTGAAAATACCGGAAGACTCGTGTCGACACGTACTACAACATCGAGTCATCAATTCAGGTATTTGGAATACTTTCAAAAACTCGAAATTAACTCGAGCGATAACTTATCGAATTACCGATCGCAATTAAAAGTCCTCGGTAAGTCGTGAATCTCTGTGAAAGGTAACTTTTATTAACTTCACAAGATTCGGGCTCTGATACCCAGTGATGCAGGGTTCTTGAGAGGAGGTCGAGCACGTACGAGAGTCGAGGCATTGTCGACCATTCCGTTGCTGCTTGAAATTCTTTGGGGTAATCATCTCGGTAGACTGCTCTGACTAACCCGGTTTAGTTAGTTTTGTAGGAAGGGTTGGCCATTTCAAGGGGGTTTCGGTAAGAAGTTCCCTTGAGGTGGTCCCCGCAGGATTTACTTCGGGTAAAAGGGGTTTAACCCGGGGTGGGTCCTGTCAATGGTATCAGAGCATTAGGTTATCGTTTCCTGTTACTACCTCATATACTTAGTATCACTTAGTGTCTATAGAGTGATGGTCCGACCGCGGCGGATCCATCGGCATTTTATGCTTGGACGCTTAGTGTTTATTGAGGATATGAGTTAGTACTTCCTGATTGAGATATGGACCGAGTGGTCCTATATACGATCAAATCTTCAAGACTATGCCTCAGTACGCGCGACCTCATAGAGAGTTCTTGTAAGGAACAAGGTAAGCTCGATACGTATTTATGTTTTTGTATTCCCCAAGGATTTATTGAGATTTGAGTTGGGGATCGAGCGGTAAACTCCCGCTATTTAACGAGCTTGAACATTTGTGTGAGTATTCGGTGGTGAAACAGTTAATTCACACCTGGAAGGCTGTCATGGTTGTTGACAGGGATGCCGTAGAAGCCTAAGACAAGGCTTGGGTGTTCGTGTTATGAGGCTCTTAGCAGTGAAGAGTCGTACAAGTTACTGGAAGATGTTGCATCCTGTGATGGAAAAAGGAGCTGAAGTCGCATAACGCGATTATTCTGAGAGGATGAATATTAAGATTTGATGATTGCCACGATTTTGTTGAGGTTCGTCATTAGTGTGGTTTCAGAGAAACCAACGGACATATGAAAGTGGAATGACTCAAGGAAAGTTGAGTGGGGTTATTTTGTGGTCAATGAACTTTTTTCTAGTGACGAGTCCATGATGTGACACTACTGGAGAAGGTTAAGAAAGTAAAGGCTGATTGGTCCCTTGACGCTTTATGGGACAATCACTGAAACTGATGGTTTGGGTCACTTTTGGTGCTGACATGGTTGTCGTCAACTACGACCAGATTCTCTTCGCTCCAGCCATCTATGATTGGGGTACTAGAAAGATTTGATTTGTTAGTGAGTCCAATCGTGATTTGAATTGTTGGTGACAATGGTCATTGGGCCATTTATCATGGAGGCAGAAATTATATCGTGTCACCAGATCTTGGGACTCATGTCAACCATAAGGTGAGTTATCCACCTGTGGTCAGAGTATTTTAATTAGTACACCTGTGGAGGGGTCTCCAGGTTGGCGGTGTTAGAGATCGATTTTCAGATCGAGAAAGCGTTACTAGTGGTAATTAAAGGTAATTGGTTTCGGAATTTAAAGGAACATGTTGGAAGTGGCAACAAGCCACCGGGTCTCGGACCAAGGGTGCTTGGGGTACCAGAGATAGGGATACGAGCCTTGATGGACTTAGTATTATTGGGGTGTTGAAACCGGTCGTTGTGCGAACGACACTGTTTTGACGGCTGAAGCTGTACATGGGTATACCCCACAAGAGCACGTGTACCCTCTTTTGTTGGGAAGTGGTAAGCTGAAATCTGGGTAGCACATGCTGGTAAGGCATAATTAAGGTGTGCAGCTGGGTGTGGTCAAAATGACACCAGGTAAGTGACTAAGGCTGCTGATGACATCATTTTTAAGAATTTGTCTTGAGAGTTCCATTTATTTTGAAGACAGAGGTTAAGGACGTTTGTCAATAGTTTTGGTGCAAAACGTCCAGTAGCTGGCCTAACCATTTAAGTACAGGTCGGAAGTGGGTCATTGATAGTCGCTCCGACTCTTATGATGGTTAGCGAGATTATTATATGTTGTCAGTAAGTGGTTGATTGCCTGCTGAGTTAAAGGCACGGAAAAGGTGAAGTGACAGCAGTGGGGCAAGGTCTACTGAATCTTTGAATTTGAGTGAGAATGGTTGTAGATGGTCAAGCTTCGACCTGCAACCAAAGTGGTCCGTTATGACACTTAGTTCCTCGAGGGTGATTAACTAAGCTTGATGGCATGGGAATTTGTGCACCCACTGGCTGTGGTCTAATCAAGTATTGTAACCGGAGGTGTAATTAGACGTGTTTGGGAATCATAGGTCATATCCCCTGCAGTGACAGGAAATATTCTCAATTCGATCTGTGAAATGAGGATTTGATCTGGGAAATTGAGTTCTGGTGTATATAATGAAATCCTGAAAGGATCAAAGAATTGTTGGCATTGCTATGGTCATTGGTCATTTGAGTAGTGACCCTACTTGTTAGGAATTATTAACCTAACGACAGTTCTTGGCGCCACGAGTGTAGAGTGGTAGCAAGAAAGATCATTGGAGGTGACTTGCGAAATTGTCAACATTTCGGCGAGTATGAAATGCAGTGAAACTGAGGAAAGAGTTCGTTGATGAGTCAAAGGTGTTACGAGTCAAGGTTTTGGAAACCAAATTGTTACAAGAGTAGTAAAGTATGTTGCTAAGTTGTGCAACACTCCATCGGAAACCGTGGAGTGATTAAGCCACGTTCAGATTAAGTTATGATCTGAGAGGATGTTAACGTGTGGCAGGGGATCTTGTGGTTTAAGATCTAGAGTGGTAAGCGATTGAGAATTTTGAATCTTACCGAATAAAGGTTGCGGTGGATGGTGTACTTGTAGAGCGTGGGGGACAGGTGTGTTAGAAACTGTCTAGTTGTACGAGTGGACACTGTGATGTTCACTCACCCAGTGCGGTGATGACATTTGTTAAATTATGCCTTGATAACTGGATGCTCGGTGATCAATATGGCTAAGTTCGGGCGGAATTAATTTCCCGATGCTTGATCAAGGGTTCCTTTGGGTGTGCACCAGTGGCACTGAATTTTATGTAGATGTCCGATCTGGTTAAATGCCCAAGTTGTCAGTTAATACGGACGAAGTGGTAATGGAGGCATCTGGGAATGGAATAACCATGTTGAGCGGGTAAGGCTCTGGGAGTCATTTAATGGTAAGTTTATCCCAGATTGTGATGCAGATATTGTTTAATAGACGCACAGTTATGGTTGAAGTGCAAGTTCTGCACTATGCGTCATTCCAGGTTAAAGTAAGAGATGGGGAGGTCAGCGGTACCTCACCGACGAGTAGTACGGTGAGGTATTACCGTGGTAAAGTATGTTGTAGTTCCACGAGGTGATAATTGAGCAAGCGATTTTATGTTTGGCTTGAAAAAAAAAAAAAAAAACCCGGATTTGTGTTGTCAGAATAGTTACGTGAGCAGTGTGTAGCCTGACAATTTGTCTTCATGCGAGGAGTAAGTATTGTGGGATCTCGATGTCTGGAGACTTGTATCTCCCTGATTTAAAGGCTATAGTTTTGGGATTTACGCAAAAGAATTCATGGCAGTTCGTGTCCTGTGTGTGTCAGTGGTTTGAGTAAGGATAGAGTAAGGGAAGACAATTACTCTACAACAGGACAACTTGACAGAATGGTTTTTAGAAAGCGTAAACCAGATCAGGGAGCCTAGTTCAAATGAGGTGACGGCTTGTGTAACACAAGTCGTCATGGTTTTCTTGTGGGCATGTTGTCATAGGTTGACCCCACGTTGTACTGTATTGCCAGAGGATTTAAATCCATTAGTGACATCGGACCCTACTCCTCAGGTGTGGTAATCATTTCCTCAGGTGAGCTGATATTTTAAGTTCTCCGAAAGAATACGAGTATCTTTGAAGGAATTTTACTCGCGGTAAGCGAGGGGTGATTGAATCAGAATGAGTATTAGCAATATTGTGACGACGTCACTTGTGGTGGATAAGAATATTTGGTTGTGTTTAGTTGACATTGGAGAGCAATATTATTATTTTAAGTGGTACTATCCCCCACTGTATTGGACTGTGAGTATAGAAATTTCGAGGACGAAATTTTTATAAGGTGGGGAGAATTGTCACACCCCGAATCTTGTGAAGTTAATAAAAGTTACCTTTCACAGAGATTCACGACTTACCGAGGACTTTTAATTACGATCGGTAATTCGATAAGTTATCGCTCGAGTTAATTTCGAGTTTTTGAAAGTATTCCAAATACCTGAATTGATGACTCGATGTTGTAGTACGTGTCGACACGAGTCTCCCGGTATTTTCGGAATATTTTTCTGAGCTTCCGGCTAATTTCTGTGAATTTCTGAAGTTTAGGTAATTTTCAATTACTATTCTGGTAAATAGTTTTTACCATTTAACCTTTTAACTTTTCACCTTCTTTAATCTGAACCATTAGATCTATTAGGGTTTTGATCTTAACCGTTGATTTGAGTATAAAAGGATTTAAGAGGAGTTGACTTCGGTCAGAAACCGAAGTGGAGGGTTGACCGAGTTCGCTCTCTCTCTCTCGACTTCTCTCGCCTGTGACGACGACCCACGGTGGAGTAGCGCACCTGAGCCACCTCTAGCCCACCAAACCCCCACCAAAATGATTCCCTCTGCCTCTTCTTCCTAACCCAGTCCTTAGTTTGCGCTGACATTCTCGCACGGTGGAGATCGGAGGAGGAGAACCCGACTGGTATTCGATCGGATTTTCCGATCCGGGCCACGATGGCGAGCATGAATAGTGGTGTAAGCTTCGCCTCGACTTGGAGAACCTCTTTATTTCCTTAGTTTTCGAAGAGGAGCCTTGAGGAGAGGGAATCGAGCAGAGGTTGGGCTCTGCGTTTTCAGGCGAGTTTATGGTGTCTTCGGTCACCGGCGAAGGCAAGTGAGGTATGGAAGATGATCTACTCTTCGACTTCTACCTCTATGTTTAATTAGAATTGAATATAGTGGTGATTAGGAGAAGTGGGTTTTAACAGTGGAGGACCACCGTGAGTGCCACTGTGCACGGCGGTGGGGGAGGTGCTTATATTGTTTTCTGGTTTCAGATTAAATGTTGTAGCTTAATTGATATTCTTTAATGCTTGATCTTTTGTTTTGGTTAAGTTTTGGAGGAAGTTGGGTGTTGGGTTATTGTTACTGTGTCCGGCAACGAAAACAGTGACGACAGTTTTGGTTTTGGTTTCAGAGTTTGGGTTCTAGGTTGAGGCTGTGTTGCTGAATAGAGAAGGAACATTTGAATTCTGAGCAGTGTGTGTGTATGTGTGTCCTGTGGCAGTAGTGTTGATGATTACAATGGTTTTAGAAATTATGAAAATGGTAGAGTGGGCAAAGGAGGTTGAATGCTGCATTTTATTGTTTGGTGTGATTGGAATCATTGTTGGGTTGCTGACTTAGTGTTGTTTGCGTGGTTTCATGTCGAGAACTTGGTGATCGAGAAACGGGGAAACTCTGGCGAAATTCCGGCAAGTCACCGGAATCCGGCGAAGATTCCGGTGATACGGTAAAACCGGCTGAATGCCGAAGAGGTAGGAGTTGATTCTTTCAATAACCTAATTGTCGTAAAGTTTCCGTAAATTAAAGAATTGGATTAATTACGGTTAAATGGGCGTAATTAGGAAGTTTCCATTTTGGGAAACCTTCCAAGTTTGGAAACCTGTTAATTTGGGAAACTTTCCACTTTTGGAAGTTTCCATTAAGGGAAAGTTTCCACATTGGGAAAGTTGCATTTTCAGGAAAATGGTTAAAGGATTGAAGTCCAATGAATGTGACACCTTTTGGTTAAATGGGTAAAATGTTAAACTGTTATCGGAAATAGATAACTGGAATTTATGAGAAAATGTTAAATCGGTATATCGACTCGAGGTTATATTTATTGATTAATATGTGACACCCTAACGTCAAGTAAAAGTAATAAATGAAAGTTCGGAAGCTGAGTCGGACTTTCGGTAAATTGAGTAAGAGTCGATGACCGGGAAAGAAAGTCAAAAAGGTTAAAGTGTCATAAAAAGGAACTTGGTCAACTTGTGGTCCAATAGGAGTTCCTGGTCAAACTAGGAATAGACCAAGTCCACGATGGTTTGATTAATATATTGGTTCATTTGTACAGTCTCTGGTCGGACGTGAGACGGGCTCGACTACGCGGTAGTCGAGGGTTTCGCTCGAGGAGCTTTCCGAGCGGGAAGGTCGCAATAGTACTGTGAGTGGACAGATTATTTTATTTAAATGAATGCATGCCCTAATTATTGATATAATTGCATGGTTTATATGTTGTTTCGAGTATGATATGTTCCTCGGGTGCTCGGATATTATATTTGGATTTATGTTTATATGTCGAGGAATAGATTTATTTATTTGTTTGGGAAGAGTATTTGAGTAAGTATTGTTGTGAATTTCCTTTATGGGTTGTTCAATGATTATGCTAGCTAGAGTAGCGTGAGGGCGCTACTAGAGCTCTTAGCTCCGACCCTGGTCTGAGATGACAGACACGCCTGAGATGTCAGGTGGATATTCTAAGGGTTGTCCATCACCACTTACCTAGAGCTCTTAGCTCCGACCCTGGTCTGAGAGAACAGACACGCCTGAGATGTCAGGTGGATATTCTAAGGGTTGTCCATCACCACATACCTAGAGCTCTTAGCTCCGACCCTGGTCTGAGGGGACAGACACGCCTGAGATGTCAGGTGGATATATTAAGGGTTGTCCATTACCGTTTTATATAGCTAGCATAGCGTGAAGGCGCAACCAGAGCTCTTAGCTCCGACCCTAGTCTGAGAGGCCCGACTTATTGTGTTTGTGAATATTACTCTTCCCATAATCCTTATTGGTTTATATTATCATGCATTTGTGGAAATTTAGTAATTTTGGGCATGCATAAATCTTATTTAAATCCATAAATCTTTGGGAGAGCATTAAAAGAAATAGAGTTTTATTTTTGATTTTCGTCCACTCACTCTAACAGTTTTTCAATGTTTCTCCCCTGGGCCTTTCGTTTTTAAATGCCCAGTGATGCAGGGTTCTTGAGAGGAGGTCGAGCGCGTACGAGAGTCGAGGCATAGTCGACCATTCCGTTGCTGCTTGAAATTCTTTGGGGTAATCATCTCGGTAGACTGCTCTGACTAACCCGGTTTAGTTAGTTTTGTAGGAAGGGTTGGCCATTTCAAGGGGGTTTCGGTAAGAAGTTCCCTTGAGGTGGTCCCCGCAGGATTTACTTCGGGTAAAAGGGGTTTAACCCGGGGTGGGTCCTGTCAGAAGCGTAGGCTTCCAACTCTTCCTTGCTGAGTTGTGGCTTCATGGACTGTTTTGGGATCTAATCATGGAGATCGGTCTACTGGCGTCTGCTTGGAGTTGCGCCAATCCCCATTGTGTAAGTTCAGTGGAGGTCACCCCATATGGGTGTCCTTTCTTTGTGATACCACTGATTCTTAAAGGCCTCATATCTTCACTGTAATAACTTGCATCCACAAAGCAAGCTGCTACTGAGAATGGTCTAGGATCGGCCTTGATTATTTCGGACTCATCAGTCTCTGGGTTCCAGATAGCAAGCTCTTGATGGAGAGACGATGGAACACAACCGGCTTGATGAAGCCAATCTCTGCCCAGGATCATAGTATAAGGAGCTGTGCACTCAGCCACGAAGAAGGTCTGATACATCTCTGATGGACCAACCCTAACTTTTAGTATCACCACACCGAGTGTCTGAGCTATGTTACCGGCAAAACTTTTTACCTTCATCTTGCTTTCTAGAATCTTCTCTTTTGGAATCTGAAGGTAATTCATAGTCTGTACGGTGAGCACACTTACGGCAGCCCCTGTATCCACCAATATCTTATTGACCCTTTTGTCCATCATGTCAGCAGATACGTACAATGGTCGCAAATGTTGCCTCATGGCGAATGTAGGCTTGGAAAACTAAACATATTTCTTTCGTAACTCAGAGCCTATGTCTTCTTTATCTTCATTCGCGGCAAGCTCCTCTCTGCGAACGGATGACTCCACTCCAGCTTCACCTTCTGACATGTTGAGGAAAACTTCAGACGAAATTGGTTCATCCAATGCGTACATAGAAGGTAAGACATACACCATACTGCAATAAGTGTTTGCCTCTGGAGCTATTATCGCGGCTTCGGTTGTCACGTAAACCTGAGCAGACTCATATTGGTTTGTGATCATCTCACCACGCTTGTTTTCCACGTAAAGTATGCTGCATGGCAAACCTTCATCCATGCCCCCGGTCTCTTCTTCGTCTTCCTCCATATCGTCTTTTGTAACGTGCGGTGTACCGACTTCTGATTCCTCTTCTGCACGGGCAAATGCTTCCGCCATCTGCTTTACTAAAGAAACCTCTGGAACAGGTTTCTGCTGCTCAACCTCAGTTATAGGTTGAGCCTTATCTGTTTCTTGAGACCCCTGTTCTTGACGCTGAACTGCTTTTGGTCTCCATTCGAACTTTGTTCTCGATGTCTCCCTCCTGTCTTCGTTCTTAGGACCTTCTGAGATCCTAACCCTTTTTGCCAGAGACGTCTCAGGTGTCTTATTAAAGGTGGAAGTAGATATTTCACCCACCACCTTTTGACCTACACGCGACCAGACTGATCCTCGCGTATGTTGACTTTTGTCGGTGCCCACCCTTGACCATACAGACTTTCGTTCGCCGCTATTTTCTTCTCGCGAGACTCTCTTCTGTCCGCTATGTTTGGTGGTAGAAGTCTCGGGGGTATCGCGAACGTTTCTGATAGGACAAAAAGGTGTAGCTGACAATAAATCCAGCTTTCGCCTTAACTGTTCCGGAGTCTCTCTGATTTGGTCTGGGCTGACTAGACCTTTATCCAACGCTTCCAAAAGCCTCTTGGTCTTGCCGTATCTTCGCTGCACATTCCTAGTCTGAGTAGGCGTAGCTTCTACCACCTTTCCTCTTTCTCTGACCATCCAGACGTTGTCCTTGAGGATATTCCGGGAAGCTGGTGGTATGTAAGGTTTAGTCACTACGTCCTGCGGGTAGACCACTGGCTTCTTCCCCTCCATTCTCGCCTGGCGTAACCGCAAGTAGAGGTTGGAATCCCTCTGACTAGGACTTGCTGATCTTCTCATCTGCTTTGGACTGTGTGGCTGATACGCTTCAGGGGGTGTAGCAATAGTACTCTTCTGCTCCTGTTGTGGCTCTTTAGCAATGCCACATTCAGTTTTGCACCTATCACACAACATGACTGCTGATGCACCTGCTCTTGATTCTTTCCGCTTGACAACTTCTGTTTCTCTATCTATAGTGCTCAGGTCAAGCGTCAGTTTTCTGTTTCCCCGAACCAGATCAACTACAGCCACATCTGCTACTGCTGGATCACAAAAGGTGATTGACCCCTCATTGACCCATTGTTCTATCTGATCTTTGAGCTGCATGCACTGAGAAGTCTTGTGAGTCCACAAGTTATGAAACTTACAATAGGTCTTATCAGCTATTGCTTCTTCTGGGGGGTAGACTCCCCATGGTATGGCCACCTCGTTGGCCATGATCAGCTTGTTCAGGATAACATGAGCCCTACTAGCATCGTAAGTGTACTCTTTGAACTTTGGTCTTGCTGGCAGTGGCTTCTCCTTCTTTCCCTCACACGACACTAAGTCAACCATATTGATTGTGGGAAAAGGATCGATGTCCACCCAAGCCGCAGTCTTTTCTTCATTCGCTCCGAGCTTTCCCTCGTTGATCCAAATCTGGATAGTGTCCTTCAAGCGAATGCACTCTGATGTGTTATGGTTCCAAAGATTATGGAACCTGCAGTACTTCTTTCCCTTGAGCTGCTCCTGGGTAGGGGGAGGTCCAAAGTCATTCCTCACCTTCCCCAATGCCGTCAAATCCTCCAAAATCTCCGGGGCCTTGTGTGCATTATATGTATAAGATTCGTACTCCGGCTTGGCAAACGCGGCGAACGAAATCTTTACTGGCTCCTTGGACATCTTTAACACCTGGGACTTGATAGGCTGCCTACCAGCTAGTTCCACTGCTGCTGCTACTTCCTCATATCCCATCATGTATGGGTCTGCATAGGGCAAGGCTTGTGGAGCCGAGTAATAAGGATCCATATGGGAATATATCGCCCCCACAGTCTTGTGCCTTGCTGGAGGCATCCTGGGCCTCAGCGTCCCTGGGATAAGAGCCAAGTTGTTCCTGGAATTGTTGGCTTCCTCGTCTAGCTCATTCAGGAAGTACTGGTAACTGCCAACCCTGTTCATTAGGTCAGCCATGCTAGAGAACACTCCATCGTGGTGTTTTGCTCTCTGCCTCTTCTCCAATCCTCGGATTGCAATTTTGATCAGGTCAGGCTCTGGGATTGGAGTTTTGCACTTGGCCTGCTGAATCTTGAACCTCTTGAGGAACTCTACCGATGACTCCATAGGTTGCTGATACATAGCTGTCAAAGAAGACAAGTCAACCTCTGGTTCCACAGTTCCAAATGTGGTTCTAAACATGGTTTCCATCACGTTCCAGTCCGGGACTGATCTTGGTATCAACTTGGTGTACCATGTCAGTGCTGACCCCGACAGTGAGGCCCCGAACGTGCGTAACTTAAAAACATTGTCCGCACCGTATGGTCCACACTCGCCTGTGAATCTTGCGATGTGGGTAGCTGCGTCTTCAGACCCTTCTCCTGAGAACGAAGTGAATCTTATCTGTCGATAATGTTCCGGCCATGGGCTCTCAGCCACCCATTCTGGATACGGATGTGCGTATGCAGTGTTTACAGCAACAACGGGAGTTGCCCTTATTGCTTCCTGTATCATATTCTGGACTGCATCCCAGTCCAGCTGAGGTCTCCTCTGAATAGGCGTAGGCGAACGACGTGGTTGCTGCCTTGGAGCCCTCTGTCGTCCTCTAGCCCCTCCAGGGTTCTGATCATTGTGCACCGCTAATTGGTCATCACCCACGCGAAGTGGGCCAAACCCTTCTCGGTGTACGGTTCTTCTATCCACCTGGTGGTCTACCTCTTCTAGCAACTCTCCTTCTGGAGGATGTTGGTGGATAAGCTGTTCAGTTCTCATGGCATTTAACGTCTCCATGAACATATCCATCCTCTTATTCAGCGCTTGCTGATTTTCGTTCATCTTAGTTGCTAGGTCAGTATACCTTAGGTCCTGAATCTCGGCCTTCTTGTCCTGTTGCCGGGCTCGATCGCGGACCTCCTGGAAACCTTTAGTCAGGTTATCCAATGATGAGCTCAATGCTCCTACGTACTCAGCAAGGTTTTGTGACTGACCTTCGTTAGCCATGGCACCAAACTTGCTAATGGCTTGTTTTGTAGATAGCTTCCTACAATAAGCCGAGTTATGTGGCCTTGCGACTACGTGTTATGGTTTGGAACACGAAGGATATTCCTTTTGATATTCGCCGAAGCCTGTAATCTTGACACGGTCCCACTGGGCGTGCCAGATGTTTGGTCTAGAATTTGCAGTCCTTCAAACAACCGGCTTGTAAATTTGTGCTAGGCGTGCCAGTACCTTTGGGTCAGGTACAACCTTGAAGTTGGATGCTGCTCGCGTCCCTCTTCTGACTTCTTCTCACAGCGACCGTGACAGACGCCGATCTTCTTCCTCTGTGCTAGGTTCTCTTCTTAGACCTACAAGGGAAAAGTCCCTCTAGGATTTTTCTCCAACCTTTGCGGATGGCCGAATCTTACTTAGTATGCAAAGAAACTAAGCAGCGGGTATCAAGATATGCAGGATATGGACTGGCGAACGGATTCTCCAGAACTGGTTGCGGGAGTAAAACTGCTCAACGGATCGAACAGGGGAGTAGAGAGATTTCAACGGATTGAAACCTGTCAGACTTAACGGATTAAGTCCCTTGTGCAGCTTGACGGATCAGGCTACGGTTGCTGACGGATCAGGCTTGATTGCTCCGGAGAGGCTTGAAGACTTTCACGTGGCGAAGTTGTTGTTTGTTTGTTGATAGATGTAGTTGTTCTTTTCTCTTGCATCTTAACCCCTTTATATAGTGAATACTAGGGTAGATATTTACTTGCGAATCAAGGCATGGCATCAAATAATCCTTCTTGTAGTGCAAGACAAACTCTTAAAGCCCAATCGTGTAAGCCCAACACTATTCTGTTGGTAACTTAACCTCCTGCAACCACGTGTTTCGTTTCTTATAATACTCTCGCGAACGCTTTCCCACCCGCGAACGTATTTTGCTAACACACACCCCGCTTCACGAGCGTGCTTTATTACTGTGCTCCTCGCGAGCGCTTTTGACTCTCCAAGCGTCCTCTGACCTTCTTGACCGCAGGCATCGGTCCACTTGCCTTTCTATAAATGAGCTTTTTACTTCTGGATCTAACACACTCAAAAGTCTTGTACCTCGCCGACAATTATTAATAGTCTAATTGAGGCAGTAACCAGAACCATACATCAGCATCATGATTCGTTCAATTGCCGTAACCCAGAATGATGACCACAACCGCAAACAACAATGACCTCACAGGTCAATCCTGGATCAGTATGGGATTCTACCACAATACGAACCGTATAAAGATTCCTGCTCTACCTAGTAGAAAATTTGCCACATTCAATAATTAAGACAATTAATAAATCGAACCTCGCACTCCTTGCTACATTAAAACACTTGTGGTTCCTAGATCTGTTACTCCATCAAACCTCAATTCACATAGGGTTACCACTTAATTAACCATAACCTCTGACTTCCACTCTGCAGTCAAGTCCGCACTCTCCCAAGACACCAACAAACCAGCCACAAACTCAATCCAACATGTGGCCAATACCATATGTCCAAAGAATAGTTTCAGCCAATTACCTTAACACTGGTTGATGGACACATACTCAACATGTGATGACCTCTTAGGTCATACAGAGATTAGCATGTGGTCTCAACACACCATGATATCTATTTGGGAATGTCGCCCATTTTTGACAATCTACTCACCAAACACATTCTCACAAGAAATACTCTCTAAAACGACCGGGAAACTCCTTTCCCGAAATCATCACAAGACATTACCACCGTACTGCAACCGATAGGTAAACCACTTCTCGCGACTCTCTTGTCATCCGTCAAAACATGTGGCTTTAAGATTTGTCACCAAATCAAAACCCAGATCTAGTAAGGTCACTACTTAATCGACCCCTTACTACAACACTAATAACGATTCTTCATTCCTCTTAGGTTTCTGATAAAATTATATCAGAACCTTATCCTTTAGACACCCATGTCCGTACTCCACGGAATTGAAAATTCGAGGATACAACCAATTACTACAGTGGGGATAACTTAAGTATCCTTACACTCACCACATCACAATACTTCGATCAAATAATATAATCGATTATTTATTTCACAAACCCAGCAAACTAACCTGAAATTTCACTTCCAAATTATAGTTTACACTCCATATCTTCAATAATTGCTAAGGCTGTCCAAACTGTAACAACAACAAATTTCACATTTCCCAAAACACGTCCATCGAGGACTTTAGTCCAACTTGCTTAACAACAATAAAGTGGGTGGATAAATTTTAATCTACACATCACAGCTAGTCATCCATTTTCGAGAGAAATGACAAATAAATGATATCAATAACCCAATTCCACCACAAATTCAAGGCTTATAGGAATAATCCTTTAGCAATACCACCTGAAATAAATATGGTCTACTACTAGTCCATGATACAGTGGGCTTTGCTCCCCCGCTGTCCCTTCCTCGAATTCCGTATATTTGACTCAACATGCAGTAGATCAGTCGCTATTGAAGGTCAAGATAGGAACCTAATTGGACCCCGTCATAGCGGAAGAGCTGATCCAATTTCTTAGAGATAATGCTGAAGCTTTTGTATGGTATTACGCCGACATGACTGGAATAGCAAGGGACGTCATAGAGCACGAGCTCTCCATCAAACAGTTAGGCCACCCGGTCAAGCAAAAGAGAAGAACGTTCGATGATGAGAAATACGCCACCATAAAGAAGGAGGTGGCTAAGCTCCAAGAATGGGGGTTTGTGCTTCAAGTTCAATATCCAACATGACTCGCAAATGTGGTGATGGTCCACAAGCTAAATAGGAAGTGACAGATGTATGTCAACTATAAAGACATGAACAAGGCATGCCTAAAGGATTGTTTCCTGCTACCTAGAATCGATCAGATGATAGGTTCCATAGTGGGACAACAATCGCTAAGCATGATGGATGCATTTTCAAGATTCAATCATATATTAATGAAAGAGACAAACCAGGAGGCGGCAAGCTTTACAACAGACAAGAGAATTTACTATTACAACAACATGTCTTTTTGCCTCAAGAATATTGGAGCGACATGGATGAGGTTATGCATGTAAATGTTCTGGGAGTATATAGACAAGATATTGAGGTGTATATTGACGACATGTTGGTGAAAAGTAAGGAGGCAAAGAATCATATAGGTCATCTGAAGATCATTTTCTCCATCGTCCTCATATATGGCATGAGGCTAAACCTAGAAATGTGCTACTTTAGAGCAACAGAAAGCAAACTCTTGGGCTTCATGATTAGTTAGAGGGGGATCGAAGCAAACCCTGAGATGGTCAAAGCCACAATGGATATGCAGATTTCCAAGAAGATGGAAGTGGAAGTACTTCAAGGAAGACTTACATGGCTATCACGATTCATCGCCAGATTGACAGATAAATGCATTCCCTTTTTCAAAGTCTTAAGGCGCCCAACAAGGAAGGAGGTTGACTAGTCCCTAGATTGTGTGGCGACATTCCAAGGTATCAAAGTCTATCTTGCGTCGATCCCTCTGCATTATATCCTAAATACAGGATAAACGCTTTATATATACTTGGCAGTGTCCAAAACAACAGTGGACGCTTAACTGTTAAGAAATGAAGAAATGGAGGAGTTGCCATTGTTTTATGCAGACAGAGGAATGAACAGGGCAGTGCCGAGATATCTGTCACTTGAAAAGATGACAATAACATTAATCACAGCAGTAAGTAGACTCTGCCACTACTTCCAAGCACATCCAATTCATGTACTCAGAAACAAGCCACTGTAACAGGTGCTACATAACCCCAATTATAGTGACCGGCTCAGTAAATGGGCCATAGAACTTGTGAGTTTGACATTGAAAAATTCAGATCAAGGACCGCTACAAAAGGGCAGACACTAGTAGACTTTATAGAGTAATATATAGAAGGCGAAAACGCTTTCGAGGAGCCAGAACCCATGGAGTCAACTGATGAGGCTCTGAAAGTAGCGGAAGGACAACAATCGGAGTGGAATCGGCATGTAGATGACTCCTCTTGTACAAGGCCAGTTGAGCAGAGATCATCCTAATAGGACTAGGGGGATTGGAGTTGGAATATTCTTTGAAATTCAACTTTAAAACCTCTAATAATGTTGCAGAATATGAAGCTCTGATTCTGGCCTCATACTAGCAATCAACTCTGGGGTTGAAGACATCAATATCTTCAGCGATTCTCAACTCGTTGTCAACCAGGTGAATGGGTCATTGCAGACAAAGGACCCCCAGCTAAAGGCGTATATGAGATATGTTAAGACACTACTCGGGTGGTTTAAATTCTTTAATGCAGTTCAAATCCCAGGAGCGAAAAATGTAAAGGCGGATTCCCTGGCTAGGGTGGCGACATGACAACCTCATCAAAGCAGCGAAGACACGAGGATGAAGATGCTAGACAAGTCATATGTCAATAAGACTCTCGCAAAGATCTTCCATATTGAGACGGGACCATTGTGGATGGATCACTAGTAGAAAAAAACACTTAGCCGACAAATTATAAATTTTTTGTCGGCTAAGTAATCTTAGCTGACGCAACAACTTTTGTAGCCTAAGTTAGAACCTAAGAGACGAAAAACCATTCTGTCGGCTAAGTAAATCTTAGCCGATGGAAAATTTAACCTAACCGATGAAATTTTTATATATAAATATAAATGATTATTCATAATAACTTGAACCGAACGTAAAAAGTTGCTACTTAAGGAAAAGTCTGTTTACATTTTCCATGAACATAAAAGAGGCCCTAATCCAGAATTCAAAAACAAACTGAACTGTCGACCACTCAACAGTCTTTCATGACGAAGGTGCTTATTAAATTAAAATGCGAGGGCCAAAAAGTTTAGGAAATGACATTGGGTATACCACTCAGAATTGTATTCAAAATAAGTCTTTTGAAGTTGAAATTGTCTTGTATTGACCAAATTACTAGGTGAATTGAATGGATTTGAGTAGAAACTGAATGGATTAGTTATTCATACTCTGAAAAAGACATGACAGAAAAATTTGATTATTTCGCATTTATTTATTTTATTTGTCACTGAAAATGCAGAAAAATAGTTCACTCATTCATGAGTACTCTGCAATAAAGGTTTATTTCCTGTATTGTTTTTTTCTTAAATAATTTATCATCAGGTTTATCCCTTAAATCTCTTCAAACAATCACTCATAAGTTTTAACCCCTCATCTGGGCTAGAAAATTCTAGTTACTAAGTTCAGTAACTTATATATGAAAACCTTTTGCAGATACATGCCTTTATTTGTTAATATTCAAGTTGGTTTTGGTTATACTTTGTGGATATGTATGGACGGTCCTTTCTATGAAATTATGAATATGTATCCGAGTCTAAGCTCCTCGGCTCTGGCTTTTATTAGGACCGCCTACCACTATACTTGCTTCACCTTGGTAATATTTTAATCAAGATTCTGTTGCTGGTCGATTGAGGTGTATATTTGCTGCCGGGTAGATGAGGATAACAAATGGCATTTTTAGCTTATAAATTATGAAAATTTTTGCACTTTCCCGTCTTAGTGTAAAGTCTGTTATATGTTCCTTAGTTATTTCATATCTTCTGTATTAATAGGTTAGAATTGTAGGCTCCATGTCAAAGCATCTTAGAAAACGTCTAGACTCTAGAGTTTATTGCTTGTTACAAAGAAAAGGTGCATATGTAAAATTTTCACAGGAGTAATCTGTTCCAAGCCTTCCAAGTTTATCTTGTTACAAAAATGGAGGCTGCTTTAAGCTATTGATGCAGTACAGAAGCAGGGAGAGTTCAATATAACGTAAAGAGTGATTAGGGTGGACTGGAGAGTGTTGAGAGATCAAGGAATCAGAAGGTTTTAGGGATAAACAGAGGTTCTTTATCTGTAGAAGGGAGATATAGAATAAGGGAGGTTAGGGAAGGGAAACAAGGCCAAGCCTTCAACAAGATAATATCTTAACTCATTCCATTCTGCCTTACAGATTACATTAGAAAGCTATTTATAGGCTTCAAATGAAACCCTTAAGACTCATAGAATACCAAAAAGACTAATATAACTTATTAATAATAAGACTCTTAAATACTTAGGACTTATAAACATATTTCCCACTCAAGACTCTTAAAACACTAGACCCATGAGTATTCTTATTTTGTAACTCAAAATAAACTTTGTAACTGAAAATAAACCTGGCAAGACCCTTAAACTACCAAGTAGACTTCCTTTTGGACCAAAAAGGGCTGGGCTTAGCCCTTGGCTTCCAAAGAGATACTTATTTTCCAGCCAGCTTATGGCTGCCCCATCAATTCTCCCCCTCTGAAAAGAACTCAACTTGGTTGGGTTTGGAATTGGTCCAAGAATAGTCATCACTCTCGGTCTGCTTGAGGAACGTGCCGGCTGTCTTTTTGAGCTTAATGGTGGACAAATCCTTAGCCGGTATAAGCTTTAACTGGTGACTTCCACCTTATAAGGGTTTGGATGTGGTTCAGTAGGCAACCCAAGTTTGTTAGCAGCTTTCTCAGAGATGATATTAGAGCAGCTCCCTCCATCTATGACTAGGGTACACAACTGATTACTGCAGCAAACACGGGTTTGGAATATGTTACTCCTACGCCAATCTTCCTCGTGCTCCTTTTTGTGTAGTGAGAACAGGTCATAGAATTATAAACGGGTCATACACTTCTACTTCCAACTCTGATTCTTTTTCTGCTTCCAATTCAACAACTTCATTGGGCTTTTGTTCAGCGTTGGTAGATGCAGCAGGAGTATCCTTATCTGCAAAAGCAATACTGCCAAGTGTCCAAAACCTCTACATTTCCTGCACTTGATTTCAGTCCTCGTATTAGAGGCAGAACCAGCAGCCTTTTGTGCACTCTTAAGAGTAGAAGAACTCACTAACTGTTAGGAAGATGAGGACTCACTATGAGTTTTCTCATTTGAATCACTAGATGTAGGGGTAATCCTTCAGAAGATTTGTCTAAGGTCTTCCCTTTGTTTGAAAATGACATGGACAATCTCTTCTTATATTCTTCCTCCATTTGGTAGGCAATCTGGACAGCATCATTTATTGTATAGATTCAAGTTGCTGCTAATCCCGAAGAAATATGGGGATTCAAGCCCTTGCAGAACATTGATATCATGATATCCTCATTCCATGGAAAATCAGATTTGACATCCAAGCTATAGAACTTATTAGTATACTCAGAGGCTTCCTTGCAGCAATTCCACAAATTGTAGCTGGAGTCGTTGCTATTAGTTAGGTGGCACAAAGAAGCGTGTCAGAGCCATCTTCTGTCTTGATTCGTTACGCCTCGAATCTGAAGCGGAAGATGAATCCTGACCACTATCGTTTGACTTCTCCATAACCAAGGCAGAAATGGACTGAAAACCATGTTCTAAGGAAGTCAGTTTTTCAAGCATCTCCTGGAACATCTTCTTTTGGCATTCAGACTCTTGAGACAAACTGTCCACTTTGGATGAGAGTCTGCATTAGTAACCATTGTAGTTGTATGGGTAAGGGGAAGGAAAATTGTCACGCCCCGACCCAAGATTACCTCCCTAACCCTGGGTTAAGACGTGCGGGACCTAACACAAAAGAGATTTACTCTAATTCCCCCTTGAGCCAGGATAACCCTATTCAAACAGTCCCAGCGGTGCCGGAATAGACCTCAAACCGGAGGTTATCCCGAATCCCACATTTGAATCTCAAATGTGCCATCTAAAGAACCTAGGGGTTCTAATAGTATTTGTGACTGCACCCGAATCCCGGTCAGGCTGCCTACGTACCCTGTCTTCAGGGATCAAGCCACACGTAGCTCTTATATTAACTAACACTCTAACCGGGCGAATCCCGCTATTCTATTTATCGATTGCTTTCTAAATGAGGATAGCTTACACCTAACGCATATCCTGAGTTAACCTCTCAAATGAGGTATCCACCGACCAACAAATCCTCGGGATTAAACCGAACATTCTACCATTCATAACAATAACAACCATACACGACAAGACAGATAAAAACGGCAATCACACGATTATAAACAACCATCACGCATAACTATAAAACATAGTGGCATCCACGTAAATAAACCAAACCATGGGCATTTAAGCTATTTCCTCCTACTTGGCATCCCTGAAAAATAACTATAATTACCAGGGGTATATACGAAATTACCACCTCAATGGCATTCCTGTAATTAGTCTAACACTATCAGGGGCAACTTGGACATCCTAGCCTTATTGGCAGTTTCGTAATTAATCTGAACTACTAGGGGTCTTTTAGGAAATTCAGCCTTAGTGGCAGCCCCTGTAAATATACAAAACAGCTAGGGGTAGTATTGGAATTCCAGCTCTAGTGGCAGTCTGGTAATAACCTTAACCTACTAGGGGTATTACTGGAATTTAACTACGATGGCACCCCTGTAAATACTCAAAGCTGTCAGGGGCAGTGTTGGTATTTTACAACCACAGTAAAATGGTAAATTTCTAGATCTACAGTGGTAAAAATCTAGAAATTTACCCTTCCTCACCAAAACTATTCCGGTCGGCCTACCGACCGGTTTCTACCCCATTTTTCCGGCCAAACTCCCTATCCTAACTCATTCAACAAACACCACACATCAACAGAAACAACAACAATCTTACACAACAATTCGAAACCTAAATCCTAGGGGACAGAATTTACCCTCTGTCTCTACTCCAATTTCGAAGACAGCAGCCCCAATTCTCCTCCAGCTTGACCTCCTTTGCCACCCACAACCTCGCCACCGTCTCTTACACCCTGGAGCACAGCCATTGGAGGCTCACCGGAATGTTCGTCCAACCCAATACTCAGGCAGTGACACAGTAGAATGAGGAACTCCGATTAGGCTTCAATCCCACAAACAAAACACACAGGAGGGAAGCAACAGAGACGAGAAGGAGATCCTTACCTTCCCCGTGCCCTAACACCACCTGGTTTGTCAGAAACCGGCAAAAACACAGCCGCTCTCCTCCTCCCTCGATCTCCAGCCACAGTGATTGTTCCGAAGTTTGGAGGGCTGGGTTAGGTAGAGGAGGAAGAGGGGAAGCAGATGGGAGTGGTCCGCCGGCCTGGGGCGGCCGGAGTCGCCGGCACCGGGCGGAACACAGGGAAGCAGCGAGAGAGAAAGAGAGAGAGCGAAAGAACTCGGGTCAACCCGAAGAGGGGGGGTTTGACTCGGGTCAAGCCTCTCTCTTCTTTTATAAAGAAACCAACGGCCCAGATCAAATCTTAAATCGATCTAACGGCCCAGATTAGTTTATTAAAAGTTACCCTGAGTGGTAAATGGTTATTTTACTTTCACCGCACGGTAACAACACATTAACCTGAATAACTTTCGCATACGAACTCCGATTAATTCATAGGACATACCCACGAGTTCGTATTAACGCTCTCTACAACTTTCCCGAAGGAAGTTTCTCCAAATTCCTGACTTATCGCAAAGTCATCTTTTTCCACGGTAAAGTAATTTGACATTTGTTACTTCCGTACATTGTATAAATTCGTAACTAACATCTTGTAGCTCCGGAAAATCTTCCGGGCAAACCGGGGAACTCGTATTAACATATCTATCCTTCGAGACATAAATTCTAATTTCCCCTCAGAACCGAGAATATCTCGATATTAATTCAGGGAAATACAACAGTGCGATTACCATTCTCTGTAACTCGCCTAATCCCGGTAAAAATGTTAATTTCGGGACGGGGTGTTACAAAAATAGGATGTTTTTGGCTCTGATACCAAAACTGATGTAGTACAAAAGCAGGGAGGGTTTAATATAACGTAGAGAGTGATTAGGGTGCGCTGGAGAGTGTTGAAAGATCAAGGAAACAGAAGATTTTTGGGAGAAACAGAGGTTCTTTAGCTGTAGAAGGGAGTTATAGAACAAGGGAGGTTAGGGAAGGTAAACAAGGCCAAGCCTTCAACAAGATAAAATCTTAATTCATTCCAATTTGCCATTCGGATTGCATTAGAAAGCCATTTATAGGCTTCAAATAAAACCTTTACTCCTAGAATACGTAAAGACCAAGCCTTCAACAAGATAAAATCTTAATTCATTCCAATCTGCAATTAAGATTACATTAGAAAGCTAGTTATAGGCTTCAAATAAAACCCTTAGACTCATAGAATACGAAAGGACTAATATAACTTATTAATAATAAGACTCTTAAATACTCAAGACTTAAATAAACATAAAGACTCACGACTCTTAAAACACTAGACTCATAATTATTCTTATTTTGTAACTCAAAATATTCTTTGTAACTGAAAATAAACTTGGCAAGACCCTTAAACTACCAAGTAGACTTCCCTTTGGACCAAAAAGGGCTGGGCTGGTTGGCTTCCAAGGGGTACTTATTTTCCATCCATCTTATGGCTGCCCCATCAACTTTGTACATGATACTCTTGGGTTTTAGTTAGAACCCGTACTAAATTTTCAACCCAGCCGCAGATTGACTCCTTTGACAGAATATTAGTTGTATCATCCAAAAGTTGCAACATTAGCATACAATCCTCAATATGGTTTTCTGATGATTAATAATTATTCCTACAAGGATGATTTAAATGATGAACCCAACTGCAATCACAGCGTCTGCCTGTGGGATAGGCAGATTGCATTATAGTTTTTGATAAGCCATAAAGGAATTCTGGAGGCATTGACTTGTTGTAGCCATGTAGTGTACAGATGAGCTAGTATGGTAAATAGGTCGTTCATAGATTAGCTATGTGAAACTCTTGAGGCTTTAGATAAAAATTTCCGGTATTTAGAAGTATCTTGTAAGTGGTTAGCATTCGTCTTTTGTAGGTATCACCTAAGGTTTTTTGAAACCTCTATTTAAAGAATTGGGAAAACGTTCAACATCTGGCTGTCTACTTTGTCATTGAGTGTTAAGGTTTCTCAGTGGCATTGGGTTTACACGAGTAACAAAGTTTTTGATGCAACTGTTTGGCACTATTGGTAATTAGCATGTCGTATGTTATTGATTAAGTGAATGCTTCTGATTTTTCAGAGCATTAAAATGGTATAGGTGAGAAATGTTTTGTATACTCATGGCTTGGCAGAAATATGCTATAATCATGACAAGTTAGAGTATTGAGCCAAAACAAGTTGGAATAATCATGACAAGTTGGAATACATGGTTTTTTATGATAAAATCTAATGATATGGTGTTTCAACCA
Source organism: Comarum palustre (assembly GCA_951800085.1). NCBI lineage: Eukaryota > Viridiplantae > Streptophyta > Magnoliopsida > Rosales > Rosaceae > Comarum > Comarum palustre. The sequence continues at coordinate 2,024,236 of OX637590.1, forward strand.
AAATATTTGATGGAGCTCTGGGGTCATGGTTTGTATATTCTAACACTATCATATGTCATTTGTTGCTGCACTTCTCTTGTGATGGTATTCTAAATTGGTGGGTATTTACGTTGTTTTAGGTCATAGGCAGTGTGTTTATGTTTTGTTTTCATCTGATTACAATATACCAATCTGTATTTCATTCTTATTGTGCTTTTTACTCAGCAGTTGTATTGTTATTCTTCTCTGTTCCGATGAGCATGCACTCTGTAACTTGAAATTAGAAACAAATGAGCTAGTGTCCACTGTCCAACTAGGTTGCGTCATTACTCATTCTTGTTGGGTTAAAACAAACTAGCTAGTTAGATTTTGATAATCCCAGTCATTTCTGTTTCGAAGGTTTGTTGAAATTTAGTTGGACGGGTCTACAAGAGAGGTTTAGTTTCGATGGCCTGGGAAACAAGTAATTTAGATTGATTTTCATGAATGAACATGATTTGAATTATGTGTTGGATACTTTGGCTTTAAGAAGCATATATGCTGTATTATTCAAATCCTGCAAGTAATAGGTAGGACATGATTGGAAGAAAGTTTAGCTGCCAGGTTTTTGAGGATACAGGGTACTTTATATGGACTAAAGCTTCCTTAGTTGGGGAGCTTTGGTATTTTGTTAGTGTGTGTGTGTCTCGCTGTATTTTAGCTCTCGGTTCAGATAGTACAATAAAATGTAAAGAATGTATATATATATATGTGTGTATGTGTGTGTGTATATATAGCCCCCTTCCAATGAGAGATTCCTTTTTTTGACATATACGAGGGATCGGGGTTTACACCAATTTTTTTATCATAAAATCACATTTTCATCATTCAAGATGTAGTTCTATATGAGTAGACCACTTCTGCAAAATTTCATCCAAATTGGTAATCGTTATGGAGCTCAAAATTGCGAATTAAAAGTTAAAGCATGAACGGTTCAGGATTGATAGATTTGATCCGTCAATTTATTTCAGTTAGTTCGAAGCCTTAACGATCACCAAATTAGATAAAATTTTGCAGAGATGATCTACATATATGCATTTAAATATTTAACAGTGGAGATGTTGATATGTGATCAGAAAGTTGGTGTAATCTTCAATCCCTCATATATGTCAAAAAAGGGATCCCTTAGTAGAAGGGTCCTATATAAATAGTTCCCTTCTAATAAGGGATCCCTTTTCTTGACATATACGAGAGATCAAGGATTATACTAACTTTTTGATTACCAAATCACATCTCCACCGTCTAATATATAGATTCATATATGTAGATCATTTCTGCAAAATTTCATCCAATTTGGTTATCGATAAGGTGCTCAAAACTGTGAATTAAAATTATAAACATGAATGCTCAAAACTGTGAATTAAAATTATAAGCATGAACGGTTCATGTTTGACATATTTGATGCGTCAATTGATTTTGGTTAGTTCAAAGCCTTAACAATCACCAAATTAGATGAAATTTTGCAGAAATGATCTTCATATATGAATTTAAGTATTGAATGATGAAGATGTTGATATGTGATTGAAAAGTTGGTCTAAAGCTTGATATCTCATCATGTCAAAAAAAGATCCCCTAGTGGAAGGACCCTCATATATATATATATATATATATAAACTAATAATGGATATATTTGTGTTCCCTTGGTTGCATTCTTCACAAACTCACCAAGAATGATCTTAGCTGTTTGGAAGTTACTGGCTCTTAACAGTATCCAGCAGTTTTGGAAATCGGCAAGGAGTAATTAGTCTCTAAGCTGGGTTGGAGATTAGTGTTCTCCTATCCTTTCTACTAGTTAAGTTGTTTTACCTTTTATGATTGTGGAGCCTCTGGGTCAGTTGTGTTGAATCAGGTTGTTGGTGTGGAAGTCTGTTTATTGGTTACACTGTTGATGATCCTAGTATTGGACAAATGTTAGTTGTGCCATTCTTCATAAGTCTTCGGAAAAAATGAGTTTGATACTGATATCAGTGGTCGGTAGAGCTTCTAATGAGGACCAAGTGAGCACTTTTAAATGAACGGTTGGATGATATGCACAAGGTCTAACCGTTATGTAACCGTTTATTTGAAAGTCTTCACTTGGTCCTCATTGGAAGCTCCCCCATAAGTGCTCGCATGTGGAAGAGTTTTACAATTTTTCATCATACTCATGAAGTTCTGGAAACATATCGCTTGTGTTTTTCTTTTTTTTCTGAAGTACAAAGAAGCACTTCTGGAAATGCATAATAAGTTGAAATAAGAGCTTGAACAGTTTAAAGAGTATTTGTCTGGCCTGCGTTGGTATGGGAAGGAAAGACTTTGATTTTGTAGCAATTGAAGAGCCATCTTTGGAAACAACCATTCTTGATGCTTATAGTCGTTTAGTCTGCCCTAACATAATCTCTAATTAGTCTTTTCTTGTCATCATTGTTTATATATCCATTATCTCTGTATCTATAGCTCAGCTGAGGAAAAGATAAAATACATATCCATTATATCTCTATCTATAGCTAAGGGGGAAAAGACCGTATACACTGATCGTGAAATTTATGAAAATCATATTTCTGTGATACACTGATCGTGAAATTTATGAAAATCATATTTCTGTAAATTTCGTGTTGGTTGTCTTAGTTTCATAGTTGTTTTTAGGTTGTATTCTTCGTGTTTGCAATAAGAAAAGAGAGAGAGATAACCCTCTGATTTTTCCATTGGTATAATACAGTGAACGTCTTTTTCATATCAAAGAAATGACTGGTATTAATAGAGATTAAGTGATGTGCTTACAATCAAAATGCATGACATCAAATCTCTAATGCATTCTGGGGGATCTGTAAACCAGAAGCACCCATTGTGCAGTTTTGAAAGCTCTTCCTGCTGGTTGTATTGTGTAGCATGGTCCTTCAAACAGCAGCATGGTTGCCAGATGCAATGTCCATTATTGCTTCTAAGCAGTCAGCCTCTTAGATGTTTTCATTGTCATTAACAACTTGTCATTTGTCGGTGAGTTGTGGCTTGGTTGGTTAAGGTATTTAACCAACAACTTTGAGGTCACGGGTTCAAACCTCAATGGATATATATAAAGTGAGTTATTAATAATAAGTTTAAAAAAAAACTTGAGTGCTAATCTGATGGCTAAAAGCTCAACCTGTGCAGCAACCAGCATGACAGGAATAGCAAGTGCGGTTAGAATACCTCGCCGCTGCTTATTATTTTTGTTTGTCCATAACGACCAAGTAATCACTTAAAGCTGCTCAAATAAATATTGATGAAGCTGTAAACCATAATCCATCATCTAGTCTTTGAAAGACAAGTTTGGCTCTAAACTGTGACTCAAATTGAAGGGAGGAGCCAAGAGGAGAAAGATGTCAGTTTTTCACCTTGAAAACCCTTTGTGAGCAGCTTCAAGTTACGAGCTGTGCACAAAGTATTACTCAACACAGTAGCTCGTGCTATCCAATATCGCCAAGTAAAAACCTCTTTTTTTTCCGGACACCAAACAGCTCGTCACATAAGCCTCTACGGCGAAGAGCTGTGCATAAGTATGGGCCACAGTTGTGAAGAAGATACTGTGCACCACATAGGCTTTCCAAGTTTTACTGCTTGCATCGATAAGCTTGGCGGAGCAGCGTGGAGAGTGCTGAACAAGATACTGCTGGAGGTCTGGGATCATTTGTCCCTCCATACGTGAGTCGGAGTGCCATTGCGCTTCAGCTCCGAGCACTGGCCTGAAATCAACAACACTGCAATAATACCATGAACTTAAAATCGAGAATCTAAACTTAACAGTCCCTTTCCAAGGTAAAAATAATTAGAACTGTAAAAATAATTGATATACAAAAGTAACATAGGAAAAGGAAAAACAAAAAAACAATCACTACATATATCTTTGCAGATTGCCTGTTTGGGAGTTCTGTGGTGAAAAAAGGTGGATACTTTTAGTTTTTACCAAACAAGAAATTTTCAACTACAGTAAGAATAACAAGGTCAATCATGCAGTTGAAGAGCTCATGTGAAGAGCAACTAGGGATGCATAAAACCCATCCATGACATTAATCAAGTTGTCATGCTTCCCTTTCTCTACTATAACTCCATTCTTAACCACTGCAATCACGTCAGCATTCTTGATTGTGGACAGTCTATGAGCCACAACCACTGTTGTCCGGTTCACCATGACTCGATCTAATGCATCTTGAACCACTCTCTCAGATTCGGCATCAAGTGCACTCGTAGCTTCATCCAACAGTAATATCTTGGGGCTCTTGATTATAGCACGCGCAATGGCTACACGTTGCTTCTGCCCTCCAGATAACTGGATTCCTCGTTCTCCGACTATGGTATCATAGCCCTGCAACAAAATGCAATATTTAGTTGATTTGTGCATTTGAATAATTGCTTTTGTGTTGTGTTTCCGGATTGTCAACATGAGTCATCTACTAGATAGTCATCTTTATGCATATTAAATGGTAGTCGTCTGACCTGGTGTAGGCTACTGATGAACTTGTGAGCATTGGCCAACTCTGAAGCAGCTATAATTTCTGCCTCAGTTGCAGTTTCTTCCTTTCCATATGCGATGTTGGCTCGAATGGTGTCATTAAATAAAACAGGTTCTTGGCTCACAAGTCCCATCTGCTGCCTCAACCATTTCAAGTTGTAGTCTCCAAGTTCAATTCCATCAAGTGTGATACGACCTGAATCCGGATCATAAAATCTTTGCAACAATGCAACAACAGTTGATTTTCCGCTCCCACTTTCTCCAACCAGGGCAACAGTCTGCAGAAAGAGATGCACAATATAGTCAACATATGTGTTGTTAACTTGAACATCAAGTAATCAAAAGATCTAGTTTTGTTCAAGTAACGGATTCTAGCCAATGGAAAAGATCATCTGATCAAAATAAGATGCCTGTTGCTGTTTGTTGTAGCTAACTTCAGGAAAAGTAAAAGAAGAAAATATGTTAAACAGATTTCAGTTTATGATTTTACCTTGCCAGAGCGGATAGTTAAATTGAGGTCTCGGAAGATAGGGGTATCCGGTCTAGATGGATACTTAAAGCTTACATGGCATAGCTCAATCTCTCCTTTCACAGCACCATCAATTTTCGTGCCAGACTCATTACTTGGGTCTATCTTTGATGGCCGGTCTATTATTGCAAATATGGAAGCAGCAGCAGACTTGGCTTTACCAGAATCGGGGCCAAAGGAGCTAGATTGAGAAATTCCTGTAGCTGCCATGGTCAGAGCAAAGAAAACCTGCAAGCCAAATACACATCTGAATCAGTTAGATATTGCGTAGTTATCTTCTATATCTGTCATAAAGCAACATTTTATTGGCTTTGACAATATGGAGAGAGCAAGTACTTGGAAAACATCGGAAAATGATGTTTTGCCAGCTTTTACGAGTTGAGCTCCCGCATAGAAACTGGTTGCGTAGACACAAAACAAAAAGAAGAAAGATACCCCGAATCCTATTCCACTGATCAAACCTTGTCTTATCCCTGTCTTCATAGGGCCTTCACATTTCCTTCTGTATAGTTCCATTACCTTCTCTTCAGCACAGAAAGAAGCAACTGTTCTTATACTCCCAACTGCGTCATTAGCAACTTGGCTTGCCTCCTCATACATCATCTGCAGCCATTTAGTTAGATATCTTGGTGAAAAAAATTAAAAGGAAAGAGCCAAGTTAGGAACTGTTCTACTCATTCAAAACTAGTCACTAACAAATTTGCGGGAGCTTTAGACATACCTTTGCATCTGCGCTGAATCCTTTCATGAACTTTATTTGTACATATCCATTAACTGCGATGAGAGGAAGCAGTGCGAGGATAATAAATGCCAGCTGCCAACATGCAACATAAGCAATAACTAAACCTGAAACTGCAGCTGCCAAGTTTTGAACCATCTGAGCCAGAGCGTCACCAACTAAGGCTCTCACAGTTGCTGCATCTGCTGAGAGCCTTGCACCAATTGAACCACTTGAGTTCTCAGGCTCATCAAACCATCCAACCTCCATGTGAACCACTCTCTCAAAACACAACAATCTAATACGCTGAATCAACTTACTGCCAGCTACTGAAAAGAAATATGCTCGAGCTGGGATCAGCACGAATGATATCAGACCAAGGATCATAAATATTATTGCCCAAAATGCTGCATCTTTCTTCTGTTCATGAGGTGGTTCATAGAAAGTCTTTATAACCCTGGAAATGGGCACGCCGAATATTGGAAGTATAACACCATTGAGGATTGCAGCTATAGTTCCAATAATGAGAACTGGAATCTCAGGTTTGTTGAGGGCAGCAAGGCGGCGGAGTGAGACTGTTGGAGGTTTTTCTGGTGATAGTTCTGTTTCTTCATATGCAGCATCTTGGACACCAATGCCGCCAAGTCCTGTGGGTAAACCAAATGCGACTGAAAATGAGTGACGGCTGCTATTTCCTGCAGAAGAATTTCTACTTAAAGATCGTGCAAACGAAAGTCTTTGACTCGACTGTCTAAGAGATGCCAAAGTTATTTCGGGTTTGCTTTGGTCTTCTGACGTTTGTTCCGATTCCTTGTTTACTTCTTGCAAGCGTATAAGCTGAGAGTAAGCTCCCTCAGGATCTTTGAGTAAATTCGAGTGAGAACCTGATGAATAGACAAAAAGATTATGTTAACTGATAGTAAAAGAAGTTGAGCTCAGAAATAGGATAAAAGAATTCCTTGGGAGCCAGAAATAATCCAAATTTCTGGATATGATCAAGTACAATATCTAATGCACGGAGACTTTTAGATATATTTCAGTTGCAGAAGCAATGCATGTTAGTAGAAGAATACAGTATCTGTCACACCCCGAATCTTTTGAAGTTATTAAAAGTTATCTTCTCCGTCTACTATCAGAAATTACCGTATCTATTTTGAAAAAGTGTCGGTAATTAAATTCTCAGAGTGTAGATTTTGAGAAGATAATTAGAAATTTCCGGTGAATTTTATTTGGGTGACGACTTCCTATTTTTGAAGAAGAAAGAAAAATGTTAAAGGAGTTAGAAAGGTTTCCGTTTCGGGGAACTTTCCATTTTTCTCTCCTTTCCTTTTCTTTCCTTCTTTTCCCTCGGTTTCCTCTCTTTCCTTTATTTCCTTTCTTTTCTTCTTTTCCCCTTCTTCCTCCTCGTGCGCGACTGCCTCTTCCTTCCGCACTGTGCTCATCCCTGTTCTCCCTCCACCGGCCACCGTTTGACGCGCCACCGGTCCCGGTCGACTCGCCTCCACCTCCGCCGTCGATCTGGGCGGCCATCCGTGGCAGAGGAACGCTGGAGAGGGAGAGGAAGCCTGCAACAGGAACTGCTACAGTTGGAGCTCACCTGGGTCGATCTCCTCCGCCATTCGCGCCGAGTTTGGTGGGTAAGGGAAGGACCGCCGCCCTCCCTGGAAGCTCCATTCGCAAGGAGACAGCCCATAACGAGCCAGGTAAGGAGATCGAGCTCCGGGATGAATTTTTGGAGTTTTTACTGTTCATGGTTGATTTAGGATAGTTAGGCTTTGATTCGAGTTGGATTGTGGTTAGAGAAGTTGTTGTGGAAGAGGAGGCGGTGCTAGTGATGGCCGGAGATCGTCGGTCGGAGGCTTGCCGGCCGGCGACTGTGTTTGCACAGTGAAAGGGGTATTTTGGTCATTTTGCCCATGATTTTTGAATAATTGTTATTTAATTACTGTTATGGTAAAAGTGGTTTTACCTGGGGTAAAAGGTATGTTTGGAAAGGGATTTGGAAAGCTTTGGTAAAGAAATTGGAATGACCGAGTAATTAGGGTTACCCCGGTAATTGTCGTTCGACATAGGATATAATAAGGATGGACTTAAGTATAGGCTGAGTTGTTGGTTAAGTTGTTAAAGTGTTATGGTTATCTGAAAGAAATGTTAACTGGAATTTCTGAGAAAATGTTAAATCGGTAAATCGACTCGAGGTTAAATATATTGGTTAATGTGACACGTTGGGTGTCCATAGTAATTCAACGAATTATACGTGACACCCTAACGTCAAGTTAAAGTGATAGAGGAAAGTTCGGAAGCTGAGTCGGACTTCCGGTAAATTGAGTTAAGAGTCGATAACCGGGAAAGGAAGTCAAAAAGGTTAAAGTGCTATAAGAAAGTAACTTGGTCAACTTGTGGTCAAATAGGATTTCCTGGTCAAACTAGGAAAAGACCAAGTCAACTGTGGTATGACTAATTTAATGATTTGTTTGTACAGTCTCTGGTTGAACGTGAGACGGGCTCGACTAGGTGGTGAGTTCGAGGGTTTCGCTCGAGGAGCTTTCCGAGCAGGATGAAGGTCGCGATGAGTACTGTGAGTGGACCTTTGCTTTTAAATTGAATTGCATGCCCATAGACTTTATTTGGTTTCTCCTGCATATGTGATTTCCTCCATTTATATGTTTTACGGTGATTTTGGGAAAATGGAATTTAACGATTTTAAAGAGAATCGAGCCGGGTAAGAGGTTCATACCCTTCTCGTGATTTTAATGGATTTTCTCAGGATTTGATTTAATGGCTTTCACCGTTTTGGGGATTATGGAGGGAGACGTTTTAAAAAGGAGAATTTGGCTCTTGGATTTAAAGGGTTTTAAAGTAAAGGCAGAGAACCGGTTTTTGGTTCCTGGAAAGGTTTTTAAATCCAATGTATTTGGGGTGAAGTCAGGGAGATTTGACTTGGTTTTCGATTTATTATTCCCACGAGGTTTTACAAGGTTTTACAGGTTTTACAGGTTTTAAAAGGGTTTAAAGGATAAGGTTATATATATTGCATGCTAGCATGGACCCTCTCCAAATGGAGCAGGTACCATCCCGGATAGTAGCAGGTCGGGACCCTCTTCGGTAGTAGCTGGTCAATAGACCCTCCCGAATAGAGCAGGTCATGAGACCCTCTCCGATGAGCTGGTCAATAGACCCTCTCGTGTAGAGCAGGTCGGATTTCTCGTGGATGAGGTTAACACCCCACATAATTGTTTATATTTGAGCCAAGGCATTATTTATGTTTTACTTGCATGCGGATTTTTCCTAGAAAAACTTAGAGGGAGAGCATTAAAGGAATTAGGGCTTTTATATTTATTTTGTCCACTCACCCTGACAGTTTTCAATGTTTCTCCCCTGGGCCCTTCGTTTTCAAATGCCCAGTGGTGCAGGGTTCTCTAACGGAGGTCGTGCGCGTACAAGAATCGAGGCATAGTCGATCAATCCGTCGCCGCTTGAAATTCTTTAGGGTAATCATCTTAGTAGACTGCTCTGACTAACCCAGTATAGCTAATTAAGTAGGTTAGGGAGCATGATGCCTTCATGAGTTAGGGTTTGTTGTTAGATACTCATGGAAGTGCTGAGTTGGAATGTAGGAAGGGTTGGCCATTTCAAGGGGTTTCGGTAAGAAGTTCCCTTGAGGTGGTCCCCGCAGGATTTACTTCGAGTTAAAGGGATTTAACTCGGGGTGGGTCCTGACATTATCAGAGTTGATGTGCAGAAATCATGATTAGCCCTGTCTAATTAATCTGTGAGAATCATATGGCTTTCTGCAATGTATGCTTTATAAAGTAGAATACCTTTTTCAACCATCTTGCCTTTATGGATGACAGCAATCATGTCTGCATTCCTCACTGTGCTCAAACGATGAGCAACAACAACGGTAGTTCGGTTAACCATAATCCTATCCAGTGCTTCTTGAACTACCCTCTCAGATTCTGCATCAAGTGCACTAGTAGCTTCATCCAGAAGTAAAATCCTTGGATCTTTCAAAATTGCTCTTGCAATAGCTATTCTCTGTTTCTGCCCACCAGACAGCTGAGTTCCATGCTCACCGGCCATGGTGTCAAGCCCCTGAAGAAAACAAATTCTCAAGTGAACAAAAATTCATATAATGCAGTAATTACTGAAGTGAAATAAAAATGTAGAACGAGCTTAATTAGAACCTGAGGCAATTTATCAACAAATTTAGCCGCATTTGCAAGTTCAGCTGCTGTTTGTATCTCTTCAGTGGTAGCACCATCCTTTCCATAGGCAATATTTTCCTTGATGCTGGATGCAAACAGAACAGGTTCCTGACTGACAAGACCAATTTTACTCCGAATCCATTTAAGCTGGAATTCTTTTAGGTTTATGCCATCTATTAAAACTTCACCAGCTTGCGGATCATAAAACCTCTCAATCAGACTGATGACCGTTGACTTGCCACTTCCACTTTGTCCAACCAAAGCAGCCGTTGTGCCACTAGGGATACAAAGAGAGAAACCGTCAAATATTTGCTCATCCGGCCTGGCTGGATAGCTGAAATAAACCTCCCTCAACTCTATGTCTCCCGAAATGTCATCCAAAATCCTTCCCTTTTCATCATAAGCATCTATCTCTGGCTTCCTACTGATAGTCAGAAACATCTTATAGGCTGCAGCTTGACCAGCAGCAAATGCACTCATGCATGGTGATGCCTGCCCCAAAGACCTAAGTTATCCATATATTTACAAAGCAAAAAATAAATCAGAAAACAGACCAATACATGTGTGCGTTTTATAAATTCAAACACAGCAGAAAGGTAAAATTGACAGCATAGGTACTCGAATAAAATCAAGTGGTGCTTACATAGATCCAGTCAACACGGCAATAATCACATTCTGTACTTCACCTCCAGTATATCCCTTTTCCCTTATCATCTTTGAACCAAACCATACAGCCAAGGCATATGTGCAGAACACAACACACGTAACCAAGCCAAGACCTATTCCAGCAGCTGAACCTTCATGAACACCTGATTTGTAAGCATCTACAAGATATTTACTATAACTCGCTATAGCTTCCCTCTCGCCAGTAAATGATGCGACCTACATGGGAAACAAATGGTGGACGTCATACTCTTGGTCAATTAAACAGGAATTATACCAATAGTTAATACAGTAAATGTGACATACGGTTCTAATGGACCCAATTGTTTGTTCAACTACATTTGCGGCTTTTGCATAAGCAGTTTGTCCACGGGATGCCATCTTGGTTATGATGATGGACATCGCTGCACCAGCTGCCACAAGCAAAGGAATAGAGGATAACATGACAAGTGTAAGAAGCCACCCTTTGACGAATGCTATTATAAATCCTCCAATGAATGTTGAAAACAGCTGTAAGAATTTTCCAACCTGCATGAACAAGCAAACGAATTAATCCAATGAGTACAGTACACTAAGGAAGAATAAATTTTCAATATGGTGTGAAATCTGATGTACCTTCTCCCCCATGGCATCTTGTATTAGAACAGTGTCACCAGACATTCTCCCAACAACCTCTCCGGTGTTTGTTTCCATATCGAAGAAAGCAACATCTTGTCTCAATATTGTTTTCAAATACATGCCTCTAATTCTTGCAGCTTGTCTTTCCCCTGTGACCATCCAGCAAGACACCTCTGATAAACAAGAAAACAGGTTTACCACCAGTTTAAGTTTCTTATACATGTAACTTTTATGCATTGATCAAAAACATGTGTGAATATGAACATGAGATGTACTTACGAAGAAAAGCTGCAACAGCTGCCCCGACAGCCAGGTAAACAAATTTCAGAGAGACCTAATTTGTCAAGGTAAGTAATTATCAGCATGTCCATATTAAAGACTTACATATCTAAACTGTTATCAATAATCAAATGAACTAGCAAAGTCTGCTACAGTTGTGCAGCATAAAAGTAGCTCCTACAAGAACCATTGATATACATAACCAGCTTGTTCAGAATAAGCTTACCTTTGAAACGACTCCAACTACGTCTTTATTTTGATTAGATCCAAAAGAATCTATCATCTCTCCAAACAAAACAGTTATGAGGGGCATACAAGAGCCATTCCCAACGGCACCAATCGTGCCGACAACCATCAAGATAACATCAGTCTTATCTGCAAAGGAGAACAGCTTGGAAAAAGGAATCTTTTCAACTTTCTCATCTCCATTGCTATCTGATGAAGCTGGCTGATCCTTATTCATGGGGGCTGAATAATACAGACAGTGAAGTGGGAAAACAAGCTTAGTATATACAAAACTAGGTTAACTTCCAGGAAAGTAGCCGTACACAAGCAGACAAGCATCACAAAACAGTATAAAAAACCACCAAAGCCAAGAACTGCAGAAGCTTCAGAGCAATCATAGACGTATAGTTGAGCTTAATCTACAATTAGAGAAATGGGTATCTTCTTGTTCTCAAGGTCACAGCCAAAACTAGAATCAGGTCTATATAGAATGGGAGAACACAAACAGAAACCGTTCTCTACTTGATTGATCTATTACAGAAATGGAGAACACAAACAGCCTAAACTTTGAAACATCATAAGGGGTACTTTGTTCTGTTGCTGACACAATGTAATCTCTCAGTATCTCAGCCAACCCAAATCATTCTGGTCCATCAATAACAGCAAAGTACTGGCACGGTTTCCAATACAGATACATCAGAACTGGAAGTCAGGGATTGTACATAAGACCCATATGCCATTAACAAAGAGAAAGAAGAAGAAAAACAAGATCTTTAAGAAAGATAATTTTACCAGAACCAAAAGGGTGGTACTTGAACCTGAAGCCCACAAAGCCACGAGCTTCTGGGGTTTTGTGGGTGTTTGACTAATGGCTCCTTTAGTGGTGGATGATGGTACTGATGCACCTGTGTTTTGAGGTGTCAAACACATTTATGTACTTGCTTGAGTTGCTTCCAGCCCAAGTATCAGTCTGTGTTCACATTTTTATATATACTCACGTGAAGCCAGGAGCTGTACAAACAATCAGGTCAAAGCTCCCATCTGTAGCAATGTCAACTATGAATCCAAGTTGTTTTTTATAAAGAAATAATGGTATTAAATAGTGGTCCCTCGAGTGAACAATGAATCCGAGTTGTTTTCTAGTGTATATACACCTTTTGTTTCTTGGTCTCTAGTGTTCATAAACCTACCTAGCTTCGGAAGTTCCGATAGTTGAAGCTCCTTAAAACTTAGAATGACATAAAAACACGGAGATGGTCGACTTTGCTCTGTTAGGGTTTCTTTATCCTAACAACTAATCGAGCAATTCAACGAGATGACGGCGGTGACGGTGGACGCCTCCACAATATCAGATGAGGTCGTGGTGAGGATTGCAGGAGGAGAAGATATCATTCAGGACTCCTATCTATGTGGTCGCCTGATGTCCAGCAAGGACGTGGTGATTTCGTCGTTCGCGGTGGCTATCTCCAACATCTAGGGAATGAATGAGCGAGTACTGATCCGACAGGTGGATGATGGAGGGTCGTGGTATTTCAATAATGACATGCTACTCCTAGCAGATTATGATGGTGTTGGAGACCTAGTTGAGGCAGCGGTGAAGCTGCGTTTTATGAAGGTTTGGGTTGCTGTGAAGGGTTTACGTATTACTATGTGTAACCCGAAAGCCCTAACCCGAATTTTGAATGCTTTAGGACAATTTGTTAGGGCGGATCCGGACGCCATAATGCATAAGGAACCAATTCAAAGATCCTGCTCATCCATGATACTCATCGTTGGATCTAGAAACGACAGACTTTGGAGTTCTTATCTACCGTGGCGGTGGAGTTAGAACTTATCTTTGAGAAATGTCATGGCATATGTGGGGCATGTGACTTCTTTGGGCATGCATGGTGGTGGAGCTTGTGATAAGGGTTTAGAGATCTTCAGGATGGCGGCATTGCCTTTGGTGGTATCTGACATGCCGGATCCGAGTCTTCCTCATTCTGACAAAGACGGTGGGATGCCGGAGGAGATGATGAAGGTTACTGTGCTTGGGATAGAGGTTGCAGAGCTTAGGAGGACTGCATCGGGGAAGTTGAGCAACAAGGAGGCGACAGTGAGAGCTGCCGAATCTTCCTTGATTTCTTCGGCAGGAAACCCTAATTTCAAATTAGGGTTGACCACTGCAAACCAGTTCGGTTCGGTGTTGACTAGGCCTCATGCTTTTGGGCCAGCTGAGGAGTATAGGCCTGAAGGCAAAGCTGGGCTGGGCTTTAGATCCAAGTCTTCTTCAGGAGAGGTTGTTAGGCTAGAATATGAGAATCCTCTAAATTTTGAAGAATTGATTGATGTTCCGGTTGTGATCCGGTGACTTATAAGAGAAAGATTAAGCATCCGCTTGGAAGCAAGAACAAGAAGCCGCGTCCTACAAAGCAAACTGAGGTGCCTTCGTCACTCAATTGTGCTTGGTTGCCTACACCCTTTAGCCTTACTCTTAAGGGCAAAGAGATGCTTTTATTTTTGCTGTTTTGTTTTTCAAATAAGTGTCTATCATCTATGTCTTCTATAGGTCATAGGTTGTTTTGTTTTTTTTTTCCTTTTCATTGAGAGAACTTGCATGTAGTCTCATTGTGATTACATAGGCTCATTGTGGTGGTATAAGAGCTGAAATGTGTAGTGACGGTGCTACCTACACGGGAGTCATTTGATCTTATTTGTTATCTGTACGCAAGACATTAGATTGATTTATAATGTGTCCTTTATATGAGAATAAAATAACTTTGATAAAAAACTTACCCCTTTGATAAAAGAAAAACTTACCTAGCTTCGCTTTCAATGATTCCAATCTGTTTTATACATATTTATTTTATTGTAAGAAACCTTCTCTTTTTTGGGTATTAGAGAGTTGTGCTTATATAGTCCAACCACCATCACTTACCAAGAACTTATGGTGTTTTATCTTTCATTTTTTTCGCTTTCACCATATAAGAAGATAATGATAACTAGTCTAGTTGATTTTGAATTAGCTAGAAAAACAAGTAGAGTCAATATCTAATTGATCATCGATAGGAGACACATGTTGAGACTTCATCAACAACTCCTCTTTGTATCAATCCCAAATGACCAAGTAAACGCAATCTTTGACTTGCAATGTTGTTGGTCGAATACTTGGGTAAGATGATCTTGGTAGCTAGCTATCTCTTCTTAAGTCATAATTGACGGTACGAGCTGGTAGGATGGATTTGGCCTGCATCATGATGTTTTAATTTCTTATTATCATATGAAGGAACATAATATACTGGGATAGTGCTAGAGGATCATAATAAAACTTTAATTCCTATGTGCATGACATTACATAAAAATGTTTATTTCAATTCCACTTAATATATTTTGCCAAAGCATTATATCCCATTACCAATTATACCATTTTCATTTCCTTTTACATTTTAAGGAATGAATGAATGAATGATATTAATAAACTTTATTAGTTTATAAAAGCAATTATTGCTTATTAATAGCAAATTAAATATTAATTAGGTAGAAATATAAGCAATGTTTCTTACACATTGAATTAACATTTTTTCCTTTCAAATTCTAATCAATTTCGTCCAGAAAAATAACACATTAACTTTGAATTTAAAATTATATACAAATTAATTTATCTCAAATTAAAGAGGTAAGAAATCAATCAATTTTTTTAAATAAAGAGGTTAAAAAATATTTCTTGCAACACTATTATAACACACACACATATAAGATTTTGTATATATGTAAAAGATTGTTTATATTCATATATATACATACATGCCGGATCTGAAGCGCATGTCCGCACTTTGTTAAAGTGCGCACGGTCCGCGTGTCACCATCTGCGTCGTCCGCTTCCTCTCGCTTTCTCTTCTCGCTACACAAAGATGGCGACACGTGGTCATCCGCACTTTAACAAAGTGCATCCAGATTTTCAAAACCAACCATGAATTCACTACATTTGTTATGCAAAGTATCAATCTATTGATGGAATGCAAGTGCATGGATATCAATAAATATAATTACGTCGATCGATTAAAAACCATTATGAAAAAGTAAAGAAGAAACCGTCAACGTAAAAAAAATTAGAGCAAAATATTTTTTTTCTTTCTTTTCACTGTCAGAAGAAGGTTTTTAGCCGACGAAAAAAACAGGCTGACGAATTCATTTTTCTTCGGCTAAAGTGGATTTTAGCAGACGAAAACATACTTCGTCAGCTAAGTTAAATTTTCGTCGGCTATAGTCAACTTTAGCAGACAAAATTAAATTTTTGTCTGCTAAATTAATTTTGTTTATAGGTGGAACCTAATATTTCTCCTTTACCGGGTTACAATTCAAGAAATAACACTAAGTGGTCGATTGTTAAATGTGCATCGTTTATTATGCTTGAAGTGCTGTTTACAGGGTCAAAGCCCAGTCAGAATCGAGAAGCCACTCTGGGTCCTTTCTAAGGGCCCAGTTCATTGTAAAGTTGAGGTAAAGCAAGGAAGTTCATTCCCACATTGGAAAAAGACAAAGTGCTGCCTTTAATGCTACTATAAATACCGGTGAGGACCTCCCGGTAAGAGGACAGACATTTTCTTAACTACTCTTGAGTTCTTCTGCTTATCTGACAGTGTCTGACTTAAGCATCGGAGTGGCTTCCCTCGGTAAACCCGGGGACGCCCTCTGACGTGTTTGTTCTTTACACAGGAAAACTCGGAGTACAAGGAAGTTCGCTATTTCTGGAACCGTGCAACCCGCTAAAGGGGCCACGAGTTTACCCGGAAACAATTGGTGCTCTCGTTGAGAGTCGAACTCAAGACCTCCCAATTAATATTTTGAAGAGCGGTGGAAATGGCAGGAGAACAAGATCCAACTAGGAGGCTTAATTTCTCAGGGGATGATAACCCAGGGACCTCCGGGACCCAGTTTGGCCAAACAGATTTGGCAGCAGCATTCGAGCTCTTGAAAAAGGACTTTCTCGCTCAAAAGGAGCAATCTACTCGAGAACATGCCGAGTTAATGACGGTAAGGGAGCAGTTAGCAACTACCCAGGCAGAGCATGGGCTTCTTCAAGCAACCTTAACTCAAAGGGCGAATGCCATGGGGACGTCAGCCAGACTAGCTGATATCATCACCCCAGAAGGGAATCCTCCGGGTTATGGAAACCCGCGAACTCTTGACAGTGCATACATACAACCCGCTATTCTCCCAACCACTGCCCACCCTGACCCAAATCCACAAATTATCCATCTCTCCAATCCTTTGGTTAATCACAATCTTACAGGACCTCCTCCACCTCCAGAGCCGTTGATAAATCAACCACTTCCCCCAGCAGATGCCCAGACCCAGCTGCTTTTACAGTTGACGCAAACTGTGACCCAACTTGAGCAGCGTCTCAACTCGGGAACGGGACCACAACAATACCAACCCTTTATTACCCGTGCAAGCCCATTCTCCACACGGGTTCAAGCAGACAAAAAGCCACCGGAAGCAAAGCCATTTAAGATTAAGAGATATGCCGGAACGGGGTGCCCGTATGCACACCTTGAGTTGTTCCAGTCTCAGTTGGATTCAACCCGGTTCACAGATGCCCAAGCATGCCATGCTTTCCAGGAAACACTCAGTGAGGAGGCATTGAGTTGGTTCCTCAAGTTACCGGCTTTGTCAATAGAAACCTATGGTCAGCTGACACAGAGGTTCCTGTCCCGGTTTATCCTGCTGTCTAGTGCCAACCGAAGCACCACTTCGTTATTCAAAGTCCAGCACAGGGATGATGAGAGCTTGAAAATTTTTGTAACCCGTTGGCTGTCCACGACTTCCAAGTGTGGGCACCTGGACGAGTCAGTAGCATCGGAGGCGTTCTTACAGGCGCTCAAACCAACCCGCTTTGTGGTGGAGCTCAGGAAGCAGCGGTTCAGGTGCTACGACGATTTAATTAATGAAGTAACTCGGCAAGCTCAAGCCGAGTACGATACCTTCGGGGAACGCCGGACGAATACCGGGTTCACAAGCCAGCGAGCTGATGGATGGAAAAAGGAAGGGCAGAATAAGAGTGGCCAGGGATACTACGGCAAGAGTTCAAACAGACCAAGGGAGAAACCGAGAGAGGCTCCATACCCAAGACATCCAGCCCGGGAGGAAAAAACCACTTACATCCCTCGATATGAAGTGTTGACCAACTTGACTGCCTCCTATGAAGAAATTTGGAACCGCCATAGGAATGAAGTTCCCCCGGCTCCAAAAAGAAAGTTTCCCAAAAGAGCAGGGCCGGACAACGGGCAATATTGTGCCTATCACAACGAGTCTGGCCACACAACCGACCGGTGCTTTTCCCTTCGAAACACCATTGAGTACATGATCCAGAACGGCAAGTTACAGCAGTATAAGTCACCCGCCACAGGTGTCAACCTTATTGAAGTATATGGGGAGATAATGACGATTCACGGGGGTGGCACCCAAGGAGTGTCCGGTCACCGGGCCAAAAGACTCTGCCCAAGAGGCCCAGAGTTAGAGATAATGCAGCTTCGTCAGGAATGTCGCAAGGAGCTGGTCCCTTGGGATACCGTGTCATTTTCTCAGTCTGAAGACACGCTGAAAATGCATCACAATGATCCTTTCATTATCACTCTTCAGATTGACCATTGGAGAACTCGAAGGGTTCTAATAGACACGGGAGCCGCTGTCAGCGTCATGTTCAGCAGTTGCTATAAGGGATTTAAAAGAGGAAGAGATAAACTCTATAGAAACCATGAGCCATTGATCAGTTTTTCAGGTGAGACAACTCAACCGTTGGGGTCTGATCAGCTAACGGTCACAGTTGGAACCGGGCACCGGTCCACAAGAATTGTAGTTCCCTTCATAATTGTGGACTGCCCATCATCCTACAATGCCATACTCGGGAGAGATGCACTCTGGGGCCTACAAAGCTTTATAGCGGGTCACATGCTGCTTATGAAGGTACCTACACCCGGGGGTTGGGTTACAATTCACGGAGACCAAGAAGCCGCTGTCAAATGCAACGCCATAGCAACTCAGTCCCAGCATGAGATGTTTTCGGCCGGTTTTTCCTTGTCCCCATTTGACAAACCCGATGACCCCAGGGATGACCCGGATTCTTTGCCCATCAGCAAGACGGCACAAAAGAAGAGCCAGAAGTATCCTGCCAAGTTCCCCCGGCCAGCCCCAATCGAAGCAACAGAATGGATTCAGATTTCAGAAGAATACCCGGAGAGGAAGATTTGCATTGGCACAGGCCTTGACCCCGAGGTCAGAACCCGAATGATTGAGCTGCTAACCCGGAAACAGAAGGTGTTTGCATGGTCATATGCAGACATGCCCGGGATTTCTCCGGAAGTTATGACGCATTCCCTCAATATTATCCCAGGTGTAAAACCGGTAAGACAGAAGCGTCGTGCATTTTGCGCAGAGAAGTACAAGGCCATTCAAGCTGAAGTTAAACGTCTCAAAGACATCGGGTTCATTGAAGATGCAACATACCCGGATTGGTTGGCCAATGTGGTGATGGTCAAGAAAGCAAACGGAAAGTGGAGGATGTGCGTCGACTACACAGATCTGAATAAGGCTTGCCCGAAGGATAGTTTTCCCCTCCCAAAGATTGATCAACTGGTGGATTCAACCGCGGGCCACCCCCAGTTGAGCTTTATAGATGCATACTCGGGATTTAACCAAGTCCCGATGAATCCCGCGGATCAACAGCACACATCTTTTACAACAGACAAGGGGATGTATTATTACAGAGTGATGCCTTTTGGACTCCGGAATGCAGGAGCCACGTTCCAGCGCCTCGTAGTGGGCATGTTTGCAAACCAACTCGGGGATACTATGGAGGTTTATATAGATGATATGCTGGTCAAAAGCCGGGAAACAAGCAAACACCCAGATGACTTGGAGACCGTTATCGACATTGCCTTGAGCAAGGGGATGAGGTTAAACCCGGAGAAGTGTGTCTTCGGTGTTTCGGGAGGAAAGTTTCTCGGGTTTATGGTCAGCGCTCGGGGAATTGAGGCAAACCCCGACAAAATTCAAGCCGTCTTGGCCATGCAACCGCCAAAAACCAGGAATGAAGTTCAGCAACTTACTGGCAGGCTGGTAGCCTTATCCCGGTTTATATCCAGGTTAACAGATAAATGTGCCCCCTTCTTCAAAATTCTCAAGAGTCAACACCGCGAGCGGATTACATGGCAGGAAGAGCACAACCAAGCTTTTGAAAAGTTGAAGGAGTACTTGGCGTCAGTTCCTTCTTTATCCAGACCTAACCCGGGGGAAATACTCTATCTATACCTAGCGGTATCTCAAACGGCTGTCAGTTGTGCCTTGATAAGAAAGCCAGAGTCTGAAGAACTGCCGGTCTATTACACTGGAAAGGGATTCAATGATCCTGAAACTCGTTATCCAGATATTGAAAAACTGGCCCTGGCCTTGGTTTAAGGCCCTATTTTCAAGCACATTCTATCCATGTGCTCACCAACCAACCGCTACGGCAGGTTCTGCAAAAGCCGGCGACTTCAGGAAGACTGGTCAAATGGGCAATTGAGTTGGGGGAGCATGATTTGCACTTTAAACCGCGAACGGCAATCAAAGGGCAGGCAGCAGCAGACTTCATTGCCGAGTTAATCCCAGCAGATTCATCAGTTGCTGAAACTATTCCTACACATGCTAAACCGGAAAGTTGGCAGATATTTGTAGATGGATCAGTCAATCAGAGGCAATGTGGAGCAGGCATTACATTGGTAGACCCGGAGGGTAACATGTTTGATTATGCTCTACGCTTTAACTTCAAAGCATCAAACAACACGGCTGAGTACGAAGCTTTAATCAAAGGGCTTCAACTCGCTAAAGATATGGGCGCCCGGCATCTCCGCATACAGAGTGATTCACAACTGGTAGTGCAGCAGGTTAACGGCGGATTTCAGGCAAAGGAATCACATCTTTCGTCCTATCAAAAGTTAGCGGCTTTCTTGCTGGAAAAATTTGACACCTTTGAGGTTACTCAGATACCGAGGCAGCAGAATGTGAGAGCAGATACTCTGGCTAGGATTGCAACAAGGGATGATTCCAATACCGAGTTTAAAGGCTTACTGGTTGAGACATTGGAAAAACCAAGCATCTCACTCTCCTTTTCTGAGATTTTCGCAGTAGAAGCAAACCCGCCACCATCTTGGATGGATGAATTCATCAACTTCATCCAACATGGAACCTTACCTGAGGACCCGGTAGCGGCCAAACGACTACGGGTTAGAGCGGCGCAGTATAGTATCCATGATGGGAAACTGTATCGACGGGGGCATACTTTTCCTGATTTGAAGTGTATTACACCCGAGGAAGGAGACCGGGTTTTGCAGTCGCTTCATAGCGGGGTATGTGGAAATCACTTTGGAGCCCGTAACCTGGCTTTCAAAACCCTAAGAATGGGATATTACTGGCCTACTTTGGAACACGATGCCAGAGTCGTCGTAGATTCCTGTCTCCAATGTCACCGATTTGCAAGCTTTTCCCGTGCCCCATCGGTCCCGCTATCAGTAATCATTTCTCCATATCCATTTTGCATGTGGGGGATTGATTTCATCGGGCCTCTACCCACAGCTCCTGGACAGCTCAAACACGCCATTGTCTCAGTGGACTACAATTCCAAGTGGATAGAAGCTCAACCCCTGGCACGGATCACAACCGCGAGTGTTAAGAAATTCCTTTGGAACAATGTCTTTTGCCGGTTTGGAATCCCAGAGTCGTTTATCACAGATAACGGGACGCAGTTTGACAATGATGAGTTCCGGGAATTCTTACATTCCAATGGGACAAAGGTGCTATATGCCTCCCCTGCACACCCGCAGACTAATGGACAAACTGAAGCTGTTAACAAGCTCATTAAGCAAATTCTGAAGAAGAAGCTGGAGGACGCAAAGGGTTTATGGGCTGAAAAACTTCCAGAGGTTTTGTGGGCACTTAGGACAACACCAACAGAAGCCAATGGGGAGAGCCCATTTCTTATGACCTTTGGCTCTGAGGCAGTGATCCCGGTAGAGATGGAAGTCCCGAGTGACCGGGTACAACTGTTTGACAGGGAAACCAACAACGAAGGCATCCGCCTTAACTTGGACCTCCTGGAGGAACGCCGGGAGCGTGCACATCTCCGAAATATCAACAAGAAGCAAAAGGTGGCTAAACACTACAATTCCCGGGTTATCAAGCGCCCACTCAAACTCGGGGATTGGGTAATGAAGGAGGTTATCCCTAAGCCAACGGGATTCAAAGCTCCATGGGAGGGTCCATATGAAATTGTTGAAGTCGTGGGCCCGGCAACGTTTTACATCCGGGGTACAGATGGAGTTACGCTTCCACGCCCATGGAACGCCCAACATCTGCATCTTTTCCCCAAATAGGTACCGAGTTATCTATGAATGTCCAAATTTATTGTTTATGATGTTGTATATAAAGCCTTTCAGGCCCACAATGCATGAAACCCCCTGCCGGGTTATGTTTTATTAAACAGTTTGTTGATGTGAATGCAGCCTTTAGCGGCCCTACTTGTATGCCTTAATCGGCATTCTCCGATAAATCTCCGATAATCTCCGGTAATCTCCATTTGACATGAAATATTACAAGCCTTTCACGGCCTTATTTCATGGTCAAAACTCGGCAAGCTCCGATAAATCTCCGATAATCTCCGGTAATCTCCATTTGACATGAAATATTGCAAGCCTTTCACGGCCTTATTTCATGGTCAAAACTCGGCAAGCTCCGATAAATCTCCGATAATCTCCGGTAATCTCCATTTGACATGAAATATTGCAAGCCTTTCACGGCCTTATTTCATGGTCAAAACTCGGCAAGCTCCGATAAATCTCCGATAATCTCCGGTAATCTCCATTTGACATGAAATATTGCAAGCCTTTCACGGCCTTATTTCATGGTCAAAACTCGGCAAGCTCCGATAAATCTCCGATAATCTCCGGTAATCTCCATTTGACATGAAATATTGCAAGCCTTTCACGGCCTTATTTCAGTCTGTGAAAGTCTTAACGGACCCATACAGCCTTAGCGGCACTATTTTTACTTACATGCCAAACCGGCATCATATGCGCAAATTGTCACATTTGCATATTTTGCATCAGATTACCATGTTATTTGGCAGGAAACCCTTGGAAGTCCTAACGGACCCGTAAAGCCTTACCGGCCATATTTTCACTTTGTAATGTTAACATGCCAACCCGGCATTGTATATGTGAATTTTGTCAACACTTGCAGGTTATGCATCGGGTTGGAAGTCCCAACGGACCCTTAAAGCCCTAGCGGCCCATGGAAGTCCTAACGGACAAGTAACCCTTAGCGGCACTATCTTTATTCACATGGCAAACCGGGGTTATATATAAATTTTTGAACTGTTCATGGCAAACCCGTGTTTTGGCACCGGAAGGATTGCGAGAAGGTAAAATTTGATTACTTCAAAAAAATATCAATTACAAAAAGTAGCAAACCGCTACAGGTAAACTAATCTATTACAGAAGTGAAAAACATTATAAGGATCCGGTTCATGGTGCTGCCGACCCCCTACCCCCGCCAGTACTAGACCTGCCACGTCCTCCCCGGGGCTGTATGATGAACTGACCCCTACGCAGAGGTGGCCGGTTTCTAGGACCACCCATAATCCCACCACGGGAAGTACCTCTCCCGGCTGCTGAAGAACGAACCGGGGGACTCCGAGCCGGGTTCGTAGGAGCCCTAGGGTTTGCAGCCATGGCAGGAGTCGACCGGGAGGTGCCTGCAGCCTCGTTGGGTCTGACATGACCTTGGTGACCGTCATAACCAGCCTTGTCGCGCCAGCCTTGGCGAATCCCAGCGCTCACTATTTCGGCACGAGCCTCGGCCCTTGCCGACCGCAGCTTCA
Organism: Comarum palustre; assembly: GCA_951800085.1. Classification (NCBI taxonomy): domain Eukaryota; kingdom Viridiplantae; phylum Streptophyta; class Magnoliopsida; order Rosales; family Rosaceae; genus Comarum; species Comarum palustre. The sequence continues at coordinate 2,047,855 of OX637590.1, forward strand.
GGTCAAACTCTGGGCTCGCTAGAAACTCGGAGACTGCTGAGTCCTTTGCCCGGGAAACTGCCTGGAGCAAATCTTCTTTTTGTTGCTCCAGGGAAGTAACCTGTTGCTGCAGCCCCTGGTTTTGCTCGGTCAGCTGGGCTATCGCGGCGTCTTGAGCAAACCGGTCCTCCCGGTGACCTTCGATAACTTTCTCCAACTCCGAGTTCTTGGCCACCAGGTCTGCTATGTGTTCTTCTGCCTTGGCCAACTTCGCACTCGACGCGATCGCTGATTCGCTTGCGAATTCCCGGACCCGAGCCAGGTTTTCTTCACTCGCCGTCACCTGGTCCCGAGAGGCCCGGAGATCATCCCTGAGGACTCTCTCTCGCTCGGGGATGCCTTCGGTTATGAGCCGGTCAGTTGCCAAGTACGACAACCTGACAGCCTACACAAATAAAATAACGGGTTAGTGCAAGGAACCAAAAACAAAAAGAGAACGAGTTAAAGGAGAAGACTAACTTACCCGCATCAGCTTCTCCTGCGCCCTCCGGCCTACAGTCACCGGGTCCTCATGCTCCAGGACATAGGAGTCAGCGGCGCAATTCTTCAAATCCGCTACCATCCTTTGGATCGCCGCGTCCGCCATTCCTGCGCTCGCCAACTCCTCCATTATTTCAGTAGTGTCCCGCTGCTGTTTTCTCTCCCTCCTCTCCTTCCTCTCCTTCCTTCTTTTCCTCCTCTCGGACCTCCCCGAGCTGGATGCCTCCCGGGTACGCTTACGAGAAGGCAGGGGCTCCACTTCAAGAACCTCGTCACTCCCCTCACTCCCCTCCGGGTTCTCACTACCTATTTCCCTTTCTAACCCTCCAACCTCTTCACCGTCGTCATCCTCTTCGGAAATTTCCTCCTCGCCCGGGAGCACAGACGAGGGAACCGCGCTCACCACCGGTTCTTCAGTCTCGTCGGCAAACGTGAATTGAGTTCCCGGTTCTTCAAATACCGGGTTATCGTCCGCCTCCGAGGGATTCCCTTCAACCTCCTCTCCCTCCGGGTAGACTTCTGGCCCGAGAATCTCAGCCAAGTACTCGGGGACCTCGTTGTAGTGAGAGACGTCAACGTGGAACTGCCGAGTTTCCCCTTGCTCGGTGTCTGGACGCAGGAAAGCCGCTTTGCTCGTCAAGTCGATATCGTAGGCTAGGCCATCCGTCCCTTGCGTCCGGATCTCGACCCATACAGCTTTGTCCTCGAAGCCGTCATATATTCCCGGGTTCTTGCGCTTCGTGAACTCCATCGGGAGAAGAGCTGCAACAAAAAGACATAACTCGTTAGACAAGGTTAAACGAGCATTGGACCAACATTTTTAAAGGACACGAGACAAACATGGGAGCTCCATCAACCGGCACCTGCTGTACACGTACAACCTACAAAGCCGGTACGAACTCCGGTCATCCTGACCCCGGAAGGCCCATAGCATCCGCCGGATCCTCTTCTCCATCACCGGCTCCAAAGGAATGTCTGGGACATCTGCAACACAAATAAAATAATTATAACCCGGGACAGACAGAAGAAAGATACCCTGAGGTGGAGGACTTACTCATCAGTGGTTGGAAGTCACCCGGCACTTGAAGCGCACGTCCCGGGTCTTGAAAGTTTCTTATCAAGAAACTCTTGTCCCTCCAGGTCCGGCTCACGGAGGTTGGCAGGTCCTCGACGATCTTCTTGAAAACCGCCTTGGACTTCAGTTGGATGGTCCCGCTGAAACCCGCCTTCCGGGAGTACTCGGCCCGGTACATGGCGTGTAACTCGTGATAAGTGGGCATCTGCTGCTTCAGCACCTTGTACATAACGCACAACCCTAGTAGCTGCCTCCACATGTTCGGGCCAACTTGCCCGATTGCGAAGTTGCTCGCAGCCAAGAGGTATTGCACTTCTACCTTCAGCGGGAGTGACAGGCCGCAGCGTAGCTGGTACTCGTGGCATAGCGTCCACCCATCCCCGGGAGCGAAGAACTGATCCTCGGGTTCTAAAGTCCGAATTTCAACAGACTCGGGAATCTTCCAATTGCTCCTTAGCTCCACAATCTCCTTCGCGGTCAGTGAGTACCCGGGAGGGTCGAGAGCGGTCCCATCAGTGAAGGTTACTGAGGCAAACTCGGGGACGTGAGCATCCATTGCGGGGTTTTGTCATCTGCAAAAACAAGAAAACACGGGAAACGTCGTCAGAACCCGGACAACCCGGCGACCCACAACGATAAAACTCACACACTAACGCAGAAACCCAGATTGGAAACCAGAAACAGTACACATAGTCGATCCAAAAACACTCAAAAACAACGGACGAGGAAACAGTACCTTACTTGTGAGGGGTTTGAAGGGCTTTTGAGATTGATTTAAGTTTGGGAATCCAACAAGCACAGCGACAACAGAGATTGAGAGCAAAAGCACGAAAAAGTTATCGATTTCGAGGGTGAGACAAAACTGTCACCCTCAACCCCTATTTTATACAGTTAGAAACGTACACTGAAGGGGACGTTTTCGGTTTTTTCGCGAGAAATCGACACGTGTCGTGCATGCCGCGCCCCAAAAATGAAAAAACTTTTTCAGTTTTCCCCCACTTAAAACCGAAAAAACTTTTTCAGTTTCCCCCACTTAAAAACCGAAAAAACTTATCTGCTCTTGAGTTTTTCTTAACTACTCTTGAGTTCTTCTGCTTATCTGACAGTGTCTGACTTAAGCATCGGAGTGGCTTCCCTCGGTAAAACCCGGGGACGCCCTCTGACGTGTTTTGTTTCTTTACACAGGAAAACTCGAAGTACAAGGAAGTTCGCTATTTTCTGGAACCGTGCAACCCGCTAAAGGGGCCACGAGTTTACCCGGAAACAGCTAAATTAATTTTTTTGTTGGGCTATAGTCTGTGAACTATAGCCGACGAAATTTTTAAAAATTTAGCCGACAAAATATATAATTTCGTCGGCTAAAGTGTCCTTATATTTGCAGATCTAGACAGCAGCTCATTTGAAAAAAAAATGGGAGAAAAAAGTTTGGGTGTTGGCGAAATATGTCAAGAATTAGTTTGTGGAGCTATTTATAGGTACGTATATGTGTATATATGTTGATTTTTGAGTTTTATTTGAGTTGATTTAAGAGTTTTTATTTTAGTTTTATTGATTTTGAGTTTTATTTGAGTTGTTGGATTTTGATTGTGATTTAGTTGATCAATTTTGATTTTATAATATATATGAAGTTGTTGTTGATAAGTATTATATATATATATATATATATATATAATATTGTGTTGTTTGGTATGAAGTTGTTGATGATATGAGTTGATTATGATTTTGTGATGATGTTGATATATAATATTTTTTATGTAATTATTAAGTATATATATATATATATATATATATGTGTGTGTGTTAATTATTAATTTTTTTTATTAATTAGTTGCAGTAGAATACTAAATGATTTGAGGTTTTATATATGAAATTTAATTAACTAGAGTTTATACATATATATTTTGTTTATGTTTTTCAGGATATGGATAAGAGTTGGATTTTACTTTCAAAATGAGACAAAAGATATTATAAAAAAGTTATTAGTTTTCTTGAATATGTGCTAGCTAATGCTAATAGCTAGGAATACAATTTTCTATTACTCGTGCACGAAATGTCAGTGTCGCAATGATAATGCATCGATTTGCCATTGACAAAGTATGGCAGCACCTGAAGAGTAATGAGTTTTAGAAGAAGTACACATGTCACTACCAAAACCACTTTAGCCGAAAATTTTTTTTGTCGGCTAAACCCTAAATTTCGTCGGCTAAAGTCTTAGCCGACGAAAACGTCGTCGGGAAAGAGCCGTCGGCCAAGACTTTAGCCAACGAAATTACTGTTCATCGTCGGCTAAAGTCAATTATTTAGCCGACGAAGAAATTTTTTCGTTGTTTAATTTCTGGACTTTAGCCGACGAATTTTTTAGACCTTAGCCGACCAAATTTTTATAAAAAATTTCATCGTCCTATAGATATTATTTATTTTTATTTATTTAACTATAACTGGACGAATTACCCTAAAATTTCGTCGGCCTAAAAATTATTTTTTTTAATTTTTTTTTTTCTTTTTTTTAAACTTTAGCCGACAAATTTTAGGGTAATTCGTCGGCTAAAATTATTATTTTTTTTCTTTTTTAAACTTTAGCCGACGAATTTAGAGTAATTCGTCGGCTATAGTTATTATTATTTTTTTTTTCTTTTTTTTAACTTTAGCCGACGAATTATAAAATTCGTCGGCTATAGTGATTTTATTTTTTTTTCATATTTTTTTTTCTTTTTTTATTTCTTATATTTTTGATTAAAAACTTTTTACTTATTTTTCATTTTTACACCAGTGGTGGAGAAGGACAAGAGG
>OX637590.1:2052438-2157543 GCA_951800085.1 Comarum palustre
ATAGTGAGTTACTGGGGGTAAATCGGTGAAAAAGTGAAAATTGGAAAAGTTACTGTTCACCATCGAAAACCTCCGAAAATCCCGATTTTTTCGCCGGATTTTCAACACCGGATTTCTCCTCCGTCCGGCGGAGTTAGGGCGCGTGCTAGGTACCGAATTGAAGCCTGCAGCGCCACCTTCAAGTTGGTGGTGGCCATCGGAGCTGGGTCGCCGCCGTTTGAGAGAAATCACGGCGAGAAGGGGGGACCTGTGCACTGTTCATTGACACCGGATTTCTCCCTCCTCCGGCCACCTCCCGGTGAGTTCTTTATATGGTTTTGATGGGTTTGAGGTGTACATTAAGCCCCTAGAATTTGGTAGCTAGATTTGAAGTGTGTAGGAAGAATTATGGATTTGAAGTTTGGGTTGACTTTTGGATTCGGGTTGTGTATTTCTTGTCGATTGACCTAGTTAGGGGCCGAGTTGGCCTTCGAGTTGAACTAGAAAGTTGTCCCAAATGTTGAGACGAAGCTGCTGGTAAAATTTGGTGGCGATCCGAGGTCGCCGGATTTTGGCCGGATTTTTCTGCCGGCCGCCGCCGCCGGCGGCGGAGCCGCCACTTTTTGGGCAGTTTTCTTGCCCATTTAAATTGTAAAAATTAAGGGAAATCCATTAGGGGCAGTTGCTAATTTTTAGGAATTTATTTGAGGCGTTAAGTATGTTTGGAAGGTTTGGGATTATTATTTGTGTAATTAAAGGTTAATCGGTCGTTTAGGGAGAACCGGCTAGGCGTTAGAGCGTGTTTAAGAGTTTGTACGCTATTTGGAGGGTTTGAGGCTGACACCCACACTTTTGATAGATGGTTAAGGTCGAACGCTATGGGTAGAGCGTGTTATTATTGCCCTCACTATGATTATGGGTTTAAGACCTGTTTATATGTTTTTGTACAGGACGTGGGGGAGCTCTAGCTGAGCAGCCATCTAGTAGCCGGCAGACCTAGCGGCATCAGTGAGTGGACATTTGTTTCAATTTAAATTGCATGCTTTATACTTTAATTGATTTCTCCTGCATATATGATTTCCTCCATTTATTATGTTTTACGGTGATTTGGGAAAATGGGAATTAAGGATTTAAAGGCAAACAACCGGGAAAGCGGTTCATACCCTTCCCGTGATTTTAAAGGATTTTCCCGGGGTATGTTATTCTTGATTATCACCGTTTTGGGATTATGGAGGGGGATAATTTAAAAGGAGAAATTTGGCTCACGGATTTAAAGGGGTTTTCGATTTATTGTTTCCACGAGATTTTTACAGGTTTACAGGTTTTAAAGGGACTTTGGAAAGGGAAAAGGATAAAGGGAAAAGGATTGTATGCTAGCATGGACCCTCTCCGGTTGAGCTGGTCAGTAGACCTTCCCGGATAGAGCAGGTCGGGGACCCTCTTCGGTTGAGCTGGTCATTAGACCTTCCCGAATAGAGCAGGTCGGGGACCCTCTCTGGTGGAGCCGGTCACTAGACCTTCCCAGATAGAGCAGGTCGGGGACCCTCTCCGGTGGAGCCGGTCATTTGACCTTCCCGGATAGAGCAGGTCGGGATTTCTCGTGGATAAGGTTAACACCCCACATAAATGTTTATAAATGAGCCAAGGCATTATTTATGTTTTATTTGCATGCGGATTTTCTTAGAAATACTAAGAGGGAGGACATTAAAGGAAAGTAGAGTTTTTAAATGTTATTATTTTTCGTCCACTCACTCTAACGTTTTCAATGTTTCTCCCCTGGGCCTTTCGTTTTTAAATGCCCAGATTGCAGTGCTCGACCTATCTAGACCACTTGGAGGCCAAGCATAGTTACCGCCGTTTTCCACACTAACAGTAGGTTCCGGGTTAACCTACTTGTAATATCTCTATGTTTATGCTTTTATCCTAGACGCTCTGATACACATCGGGTAGTTTATTTGTTGGAGAACTCTTAGGGACTTGGAATGTTATGTATCATTTACATTCGGGATGTTGAATTAATTGTTGGATTTTATTAGATGTGTATCATGTGGAGTTGTTGGTTATTGGGGAGCAGGATGGCTCCAGGAGTTTCGGTTGGATATTGGTATTAGAAGTGTACTGTGAGTTATTGCAGGTTAAGGGTTGTCCACTTTTCAAGGGAGACTATGTCGATTTTTCGGCAGAATCTTCTTTGGGAGGTGGTCCCCGCAGGGTTTACCTCGAGTTAAAGGGGTTTAACTCGGGGTGGGTCCTGACAATTGGTATCAGAGCATTAGGTTATCCGATTCCTTCATACTACTATTTGTACTTAGGAGTATCTAGTATCTATAGAGTGATGGTTTGACCATGGCAGACCATTAGCATTTATGCATGAGATACTGGGTATTCCTTGAGTATTTGTAGTAGTTAATCCAGTGCTGATGTTATACATGGTACTAAATGTTTTCTTCCTCAGGTAACTATGCGTCGTGGTCGTAGTCGAGCCCGTAGGGGAAATCCTCCTAGTCCTCCCAATCCTCCAGAAGGAGGGGATGCGGGAGCGCCAGCTGATGGTCAATTGGAACAATTCTTCAGGCGACTCACTACCTTTGCCTCAGATATTAATTATGAGAAGGCTCGTAGGAATGGAGCCCCGGTTTTCTCCCATGCCAATGAGCCGTTAGATGCTCTCAGCTGGTTGGAGTGTATGGAAAAGATGTTTGTGCAGGCTGAGTGTCCTGAGAGCAAGATGGTGACCATAGCTGTTCAGTTTCTGGAAAGGGAAGCTTGGCATTGGTGGGTGGATTTGAGCAGAGGTTTGGGCGATGGAGCTCAGAATATGACTTGGGGTCAGTTTACCGTTCATTTTAAGGAGCGTTATATCAATCCAGCCCACATCAACCGTATGAGGTTGGAATTTCTGAATCTGAGGAAAAGTAACAATGTGACAGTGACAGCCTTTGAGCAGCGCTTCAGGGAGTTGGCATTCTATGTACCTGACTTGGTTAAGACAGATGAGGAGAAGATTTACTACTTTGTCCAGGGACTTGGCGGTATATATGCCAGTCAGATGACAGCCGTACCTTACCAGACTTTCCAGCAGGCCTTGATGTTTGCTATGCATATTGAGGCGCAGGAGTTAGCAGTTGGTCCCCTACAGAGTTTTGGTGATTCTAGCCGAGTTCCTCCTAGGCGGGGGACATCTACCTCGGGTTCAGGATCCTCTGCTGGCAGTGGATACAGTAGTCATTCGAGTTCTGGTTCCGGAGTTCGAGGAAAGTTCAAGAGGTTTGGCAGGAGACATCCTAGGAACCGGTCTGGTGGACGCTTTTCTGGACAGTTTAGTGGTGGATCTAGTAGCCAGAGTGCGGCCTCAGGTGGCCAGTCATTTCAGGTGGGGCAGAGTCAGCAGCAGACTGTGGGTTGTTATCATTGTGGTCAGCTAGATCACTATAAGAGAGAGTGTCCTATCCTGATTCAGAGATCCATGTTTGATCCTACTCAGTCATCGGGTCAGTTTCCAGCGAGTGCTTCTGGCAGCGGTGCTCGCATGTGGGGTCCTGATAGAGGCAGTGCTCAGCAGAACAGAGGCGGCAGAGGACGTCCCACCACTACTCATGCTAGAGTGCATGCCATGACTCAGCAGGAGGGTCGTACTTCTCCAGAGGTCATTATTGGTACGTTATTAATCTTTGGTCAGCCTGCTTTTACTTTGATTGATCCGGGTGCTACGCATTCCTTTATGTCGAGTAGATTTTCACTCCATGCCAATGTGCCAACCTCCCCACTCCCAGGTGAGTGGCGTGTATCTCTGCCTTCTGGAGATACAATGGAGATTAACTGGGTGTGTAGTGGGTGTGAGGTGTTAGTAAATGGACTTGTATTCGAAGCTGACCTAATTCCTCTGGATATGATAGAGTTCGATGTAATCCTGGGTATGGATTTTCTGGAAGCCCATAGGGCCATGGTAGATTGTTTCCAGAAAGAAGTGGTATTTCGTAGTCCAGGATTGCCGGAGGTTATATTTCAAGGAGAAAGAGAGATTCTCCCAAAGTGTTTAATTTCAGCTGTGGCCGCTAGGAAATTGCTGAGTAAGGGTTGTCAAGCCTACCTAGCACATGTGGTGGATACTAGTATGGGGGAAGTAGGTTTGAATGACATACCTATAGTTAAGGAGTTTCCAGAAGTTTTTCCAGATGAATTGCCTGGATTGCCACCCGAAAGAGAGATCGATTTTACGATTGAATTACTTCCTGGAACCGCACCTATTTCTCAAGCACCATATAGGATGGCCCCTGCTGAATTGAAGGAGTTGAGAACTCAATTGCAGGAGTTGTTGGATAAGGGATTTATTCGACCAAGTTCCTCTCCTTGGGGTGCCCCGGTGTTGTTTGTTAAGAAGAAGGACGGTACGTTGAGACTTTGTGTGGATTACAGGAAGCTGAATCAAGTTACTGTAAAGAACAAGTATCCCTTGCCCCGTATTGATGACCTGTTTGATCAATTAAAGGGGGCAGCAGTCTTTTCAAAGATTGATTTGAGGTCGGGGTATCATCAATTGCGGATTCGGGAGAATGATATAGCCAAGACTGCTTTTCGGTCACGTTATGGCCATTATGAGTTTGTGGTGATGGCTTTTGGGCTTACCAATGCACCTGCAGCCTTTATGGACCTCATGAATAGGGTGTTTAGCCCATACCTTGACCGGTTTGTTATCGTGTTCATAGATGACATTTTGGTTTATTCCAAAAACGCAAAGGAACATGCAAGGCACCTAAGGTTGGTCTTACGGACTTTAAAAGAGGCTCAGCTGTACGCAAAGCTCAGCAAGTGTGAGTTTTGGCTTGATAAAGTGGGGTTCTTGGGCCACCTTGTGACGGCCGAAGGTGTTAGTGTGGACCCCCAGAAAATAGAGGCAGTTGTGAGTTGGAGGAGACCCACTAATGTAAAGGAGATACGGAGTTTCTTGGGTCTAGCTGGGTATTACCGCCGTTTCGTGGAAGGCTTTTCCAAGATTGCGGCTCCTCTTACTAGATTGACAAGGAAAGGTGTAAAGTTTGAATGGTGTGAAAACTGTGAGCAGAGTTTTCAAGAATTAAAGAATCGTTTGGTGAGTGCTCCAGTTTTGGCATTTCCTGATGATAGTGGTGAGTTCGTGGTGTATAGTGACGCATCTGGACAAGGTTTGGGTGGTGTGTTGATGCAACATGGGAGAGTCATTGCCTATGCTTCTAGACAATTGAAGTTGCATGAAGGAAATTATCCCACCCATGATCTAGAGCTTGCAGCGATAGTTTTCGCGTTAAAGTTATGGAGACACTATCTTTACGGAGCTAAGTGTCAGATTTTCACTGATCACAAGAGCCTCCGTTATGTGTTTACACAGAGGGATTTAAATCTGAGGCAGAGGAGATGGATGGAACTACTGGCAGATTATGATATTTCCATTGAGTATCATCCAGGAAGGGCCAACTTAGTGGCCGATGCACTTAGCCGCAACCCTTCCGTCTCTTTGGCTCATATGAGAGCGGTTCGGGTTCCGCTTCTCTATGAGTTGCGGGCTACTGGTGTTGAACTTTGGGAAGATGAAGTAGAAGCCTTGGTGGCTAGTTTCCAAGTGAGGCCAGTTTTAATTGATAAGGTGCGAGAGGCACAGTATAATGATCAGTCAATAGTACGGTTGATTGAGCGGACACTTGATGGGACAACAGTTGACTTCTCGGTTAGAAAGGATGGAACTTTGATGTTCAAGAACCGACTTTGTGTTCCAAAAAGGAATGAGGAGCTTAAGTTGGAAATTTTAGAGGAAGCTCACAGTTCCGCATATGCAGCACATCCTGGAAGTACAAAAATGTACAAGACTTTGAAGAATCATTATTGGTGGCCGAATATGAAGAGAGAGATTGCGGGATTTGTGAGTAGGTGCTTGATTTGTCAACAAGTAAAGATTGAGAGACAGAAACCTGCTGGTTTACTTCAGCCTTTGCCTATCCCCGTGTGGAAGTGGGATGACATTGCTATGGATTTTGTCTTTAGTCTACCACGTACTCGAGATGGGCATGATGGTATTTGGGTAATCGTTGATCGATTGACCAAATCAGCACACTTTCTGCCGGTGAACAAGAAGTATACTGTGGAAAGATTGGCGGAATTGTATGTCAATGAAATTGTGAGACTACATGGGGTGCCAGAGACTATAGTGTCAGATCGGGATCCTAGGTTTGCCTCCCGATTTTGGAAAGCTTTACAGGCAGCTTTGGGCACCCGATTGCAATTCAGCACAGCCTTTCATCCTCAGACCGACGGGCAGTCCGAAAGGACTATCCAGACTTTAGAGGACATGTTGAGGTCGTGTGCCATGCAGTTCTCAAGAAGCTGGGACAAGAATGTAACTTTAATGGAGTTTGCTTACAACAACAGCTACCATTCCACCATTGGTATGTCTCCGTTTGAGGCACTTTATGGACGACAATGTCGTACACCTTTGTGTTGGAATGAAATTGGCGAAAGAGAGTTGTGTAGCCCTGACTTGATTCATGAAACGAATGAGAAGATCAAGGTTGTTAGGGACAAGTTAAAGACAGCTCAGAGTAGACATAAGAGTTATGCGGACAACCGAAGGAGAGACCTTGAGTTCCAAGTGGGTGATTGGGTATTTCTGAAACTATCACCTTGGAAGGGAGTAGTACGTTTCGGCAAGCGGGGAAAGCTTAGCCCAAGGTACGTAGGCCCTTATGAGGTCATTGAGAGGGTTGGTCCACTTGCTTATCGGTTGGACCTACCTCCTGAGTTGGCGAAGATACATAATGTCTTCCATGTGTCTATGCTTCGTAAGTATGTTGCCGATCCATCCCATGTGTTGCAAGAGCAACCGGTTAATTTGAAAAGAGATTTGACTTATGAAGAATTGCCGGTGAAGATCCTTGATAGGAAGGAGCAGATACTCAGGAACAAAACCATTCCTCTAGTGAAGGTACTCTGGAGGAGCCATGAGTTAGAAGAAGCAACATGGGAACTAGAGGCTCGGATGAGGCAGCAGTACCCCCATCTCTTCGAATGACAGGTATGTAATTTCGAGGACGAAATTTTTATATGGGGGGGAGAATTGTCACATCCCGGTTCTTAAAACCATTTACGGTCGGTGATTACCTAAGTTACTTTGGTCTTTAACCGTGCCGTAGTAACTGTTTTACCGAGAAAGGGTCAAAAAGTTGACTTTTCGTTAGGTCTTGAATTTGGGGAAACTTCCTTCATGAAAGTTGTAGAGGGCGTCGTTACGAGTCCGTGGACACGTAGCACGCTTAAATCGGAGATCGTATGAGGAAGTTATGGTCAAAAAACAAAAGTTACTATTTGGGTGAAAAGCCTATATATAGTGAGTTACTGGGGTAAATCGGTGAAAAAGTGAAAATTGGAAAAGTTACTGTTCACCATCGAAAACCTCCGAAAATCCCGATTTTTTCGCCGGATTTTCAACACCGGATTTCTCCTCCGTCCGGCGGAGTTAGGGCGCGTGCTAGGTACCGAATTGAAGCCTGCAGCGCCACCTTCAAGTTGGTGGTGGCCATCGGAGCTGGGTCGCCGCCGTTTGAGAGAAATCACGGCGAGAAGGGGGGACCTGTGCACTGTTCATTGACACCGGATTTCTCCCTCCTCCGGCCACCTCCCGGTGAGTTCTTTATATGGTTTTGATGGGTTTGAGGTGTACATTAAGCCCCTAGAATTTGGTAGCTAGATTTGAAGTGTGTAGGAAGAATTATGGATTTGAAGTTTGGGTTGACTTTTGGATTCGGGTTGTGTATTTCTTGTCGATTGACCTAGTTAGGGGCCGAGTTGGCCTTCGAGTTGAACTAGAAAGTTGTCCCAAATGTTGAGACGAAGCTGCTGGTAAAATTTGGTGGCGATCCGAGGTCGCCGGAATTTTGGCCGGATTTTTCTGCCGGCCGCCGCCGCCGGCGGCGGAGCCGCCACTTTTTGGGCAGTTTTCTTGCCCATTTAAATTGTAAAAATTAAGGGAAATCCATTAGGGGCAGTTGCTAATTTTTAGGAATTTATTTGAGGCGTTAAGTATGTTTGGAAGGTTTGGGATTATTATTTGTGTAATTAAAGGTTAATCGGTCGTTTAGGGAGAACCGGCTAGGCGTTAGAGCGTGTTTAAGAGTTTGTACGCTATTTGGAGGGTTTGAGGCTGACACCCACACTTTTGATAGATGGTTAAGGTCGAACGCTATGGGTAGAGCGTGTTATTATTGCCCTCACTATGATTATGGGTTTAAGACCTGTTTATATGTTTTTGTACAGGACGTGGGGGAGCTCTAGCTGAGCAGCCATCTAGTAGCCGGCAGACCTAGCGGCATCAGTGAGTGGACATTTGTTTCAATTTAAATTGCATGCTTTATACTTTAATTGATTTCTCCTGCATATATGATTTCCTCCATTTATTATGTTTTACGGTGATTTGGGAAAATGGGAATTAAGGATTTAAAGGCAAACAACCGGGAAAGCGGTTCATACCCTTCCCGTGATTTTAAAGGATTTTCCCGGGGTATGTTATTCTTGATTATCACCGTTTTGGGATTATGGAGGGGGATAATTTAAAAGGAGAAATTTGGCTCACGGATTTAAAGGGGTTTTCGATTTATTGTTTCCACGAGATTTTTACAGGTTTACAGGTTTTAAAGGGACTTTGGAAAGGGAAAAGGATAAAGGGAAAAGGATTGTATGCTAGCATGGACCCTCTCCGGTTGAGCTGGTCAGTAGACCTTCCCGGATAGAGCAGGTCGGGGACCCTCTTCGGTTGAGCTGGTCATTAGACCTTCCCGAATAGAGCAGGTCGGGGACCCTCTCTGGTGGAGCCGGTCACTAGACCTTCCCAGATAGAGCAGGTCGGGGACCCTCTCCGGTGGAGCCGGTCATTTGACCTTCCCGGATAGAGCAGGTCGGGATTTCTCGTGGATAAGGTTAACACCCCACATAAATGTTTATAAATGAGCCAAGGCATTATTTATGTTTTATTTGCATGCGGATTTTCTTAGAAATACTAAGAGGGAGGACATTAAAGGAAAGTAGAGTTTTTAAATGTTATTATTTTTCGTCCACTCACTCTAACGTTTTCAATGTTTCTCCCCTGGGCCTTTCGTTTTTAAATGCCCAGATTGCAGTGCTCGACCTATCTAGACCACTTGGAGGCCAAGCATAGTTACCGCCGTTTTCCACACTAACAGTAGGTTCCGGGTTAACCTACTTGTAATATCTCTATGTTTATGCTTTTATCCTAGACGCTCTGATACACATCGGGTAGTTTATTTGTTGGAGAACTCTTAGGGACTTGGAATGTTATGTATCATTTACATTCGGGATGTTGAATTAATTGTTGGATTTTATTAGATGTGTATCATGTGGAGTTGTTGGTTATTGGGGAGCAGGATGGCTCCAGGAGTTTCGGTTGGATATTGGTATTAGAAGTGTACTGTGAGTTATTGCAGGTTAAGGGTTGTCCACTTTTCAAGGGAGACTATGTCGATTTTTCGGCAGAATCTTCTTTGGGAGGTGGTCCCCGCAGGGTTTACCTCGAGTTAAAGGGGTTTAACTCGGGGTGGGTCCTGACAAAAAGACCAAAGTAACCAACCGTAAAATAATTCTAGGATCGGGGTGTGACACTATGTTTGTCCTAAATGTCCTAAATTGGAAGGAACAAACTACGAATATTATTAGTAACTCACTCCAATCCAGGAAGATTTACATGTGATTACTACACCTGCAATGATAGTAATTCAATTCCCATATACTGTAAAAGTACAGGTGAAACCTATCATCGAAAATGTTTCATTGCAGAATTACAAAGAAAAATCAAAGACAATGAAGCTCACACCATGGTAGAACAAGAATATAAAGAGTTATTCGAAGCTAAGAAGCAACAAGGACATAACTTGGAAGAAGACTTGAAAAAAATGAAGTTAGTAAATTATTGTGAAAAAGACCCTAGATACATACTTAGGTCAAGATCAACCAAGAAAATCCAAGGATAACGGAAGCTTACAAGTCCTAACCTTAAGGATATTGTGAAACCACAACATTTTTTTAGTTTCTCAAAACTGTAAACCCTACACTACAAAAGTAAACACAGGGGAGATGATAAATCAATCATTATTACCCACACCAATGACCTTGCATAGGCTGATGAAGCGAGCATTGTCAAGGGGTTTTGTGAACAAATTCGCAAGTTGTTGCTCCGTTGAAATAAAGGACAATTCAAACAATTTCTCTTCAACTAGATTTCGAATGAAATGATATCTAATCTCTATATGCTTTGTCCTAGAATGAAGCACAGTATTAATTGAAATATTGATGGCAGAGGTGTTATCACACAACAAGGATAGCATACCTTGCTTGAATCCAAGACAGACAATATTTGCTTCATCCATAATAGTTGTGTGTAGCAACTACCGACCAATGTACTCCACTTAGGAAGTGGACAAAGAAACACAATTTTATTTCTTGATGTACCATGAAACCAAATTGTTTCTAACAAAAAAGCAGCCACCAGCAGTGCTTTATCGATCATTGGCTTCTCCGACCCAATCCAAATCCGAATATCCTACAATATCAATGTTAGTATCAAAGGTATACTTGATGCCATATTTAGAAGTATATTTGACATATTTAATGATACGTTTTACCGCCTTACTATGAGACTCCTTGGGGTTAGCTTGATACCGAGCACACACCCGAACGCTGAAAGCAATGTCTAGCCTGCTGGCCGTGAGGTATAGTAGGCTACCTATCATACTTCTCTAGAGAGTAGAATTAGCATCTATCCCTCCAAGATCAGCACTGACCTTGCAACTTGTCCCCATTATGTTGTGGACGTCAGTGGAAGTTTCCATCCCAAATTTATTGATAAGCTCCTTAGCACTTTGACTGGGAAATGAACATTCCATCCTTTCTCGGAGACACTTTCAATCCTAGGAAATGACACAGCTTACCACATAAACTCATCTCAAACGCCTTACTCGTAAGGGTGGTAAACTCCTTCACTAGGGTCTAAGATGTGAATCCAAACACAATGTCATCCACATATACTTGGGCAATAATGAAGTACTTAGACGTATACTTGATGAACATGGTTTTATCAATGGAACCACCCACATACCCATTCTCAATCAAATGTGTACAGTCTCTCATACCAGATTCTAAGGGTTTGCTTAAGGCCATAAAGGGCCTTATCTAACCTATACACATGATTAGGATGGCTGACCCTTTGGAATCCTAGGGTTGTTTGACATATACCTTCTTCTTAAGAATACAATTTAAAAAAGCACTCTTCACATCCATTTAATATAGGGGTAAATTTTAGATGGCAAGCTATGCCTAGAAGAAGACGAACAAATTCTAACCTAGTAACCAGGGCAAAAGTTTCATCAAAGTTTAAACCCTCAATTTGAGAATAACCTTGCACAACCAATCGAGATTTGTTACAGGTTATCACTCCCTTCTCATCAGACTTGTTTTTGAACACCCAGTTCGAAACTTGGCGCTTCCCAGTTCTGTGGGACTGCTGGATGGCTACAGTGGCATCTATCCAATCAGTTGAGATTTGAGCAGGGAGGTCAGAGTTGGTAACCTCTTTTTCAACTTCAAAAGTGGAAGCCTCGTCTTTGAGAGCCATTCTTTGAGACGGTTCCTGTTCCTTCACAGGTACACTTGGAGAACTGTGGCAGCATACAAGAGAATCAACAATAGCAACATTAATGGTCTCCATAATTTTGTAAGATACCTTGTTGTACACACGATAAGCATGACTGTTCAAAGCATAACCAAGAAAAACACCTTTTTATCACATTTAGCATCAAATTTGGTCAGATATTCTCTGTCCTTATAAATGTAATTAGGACTCCTAAACACCTTGAGATGTGATATGCTAGGTATCCGTTCCTTCCATAACTTGTAAGGAGTTTTGAAAGTTCCAGGTCTAAACACTACTTTATTTAAAGTGTAACGAGCATTGTTTATAGCCTCAGCCCAAAAGGAATGAGTGAGTTCTGCTGAGTTCAGCATTACTCTACCCATTTATACTAGTGCGATATTCTTCATTTCAACTATCCCATTGTGTTTGGGAGTGATAGGAGAAGAGAACTCATGGTGCACACCAAACTCACACAATAATCATCGAAATTTGCATTTTCAAATTCAGTTCCATGGTCAGATCTGATCCTAAAAATTTGCAAACTCTCATGTGACTTCTCATTTGTGACTTGTTTTGCAAAGCTAAAGTATTTTTCAAAAGTTTCATCTTTACTTGCTAAAAACTTGACCCAAGTAAACCTAGAGAAATCATCAACAATAACAAGTACATACTTTCTACCACCAATGCTTTCGGTGTCAATGGGAGCTACCAAATCAAGATGCACTAATTGAGGAACTTGGAAAGTAGATTTAGCAGAAAGTAAAGGATGAGATGCACGAGTTAGTTTACCATTCTAGCAATCCCCACACATACCTATAGACTTACCTTTAAGTATAGGCAGTCCTCTCACACTGGCCTTTGTAGACAGCTTGACAATATCTTGGTGGTTGAGATAGCACATACTTCTATGCCAAAGATCAAGATGACTCTCGGAAACTTGGGATTGAAAGCATATTTGAGGAATGCACTTTTCAGAGGCAGCGTTACAGTAGCACTGGTTGCTAGTTATGTTTCCTTTCATGATGATTCTACACTTTCCATCTAGAACAAGACACTTTGATTTGTCGAATGTGACTGAGTCATGTTTTTCAAAAATCTGACTCACGCTTAATAAGCTTACTTCTAGACTTTTGACTAAAGGAACATTCTACAGAAAAGGGAGACCAGGAGTTCTAACTGTCCCTTTGCCACAGGACTTAGTCCTCGCACCATC
The DNA here is from genome assembly GCA_951800085.1 of Comarum palustre. Lineage (NCBI taxonomy): Eukaryota > Viridiplantae > Streptophyta > Magnoliopsida > Rosales > Rosaceae > Comarum > Comarum palustre. The sequence goes on from OX637590.1 coordinate 2,065,296, forward strand.
TCCAAACACAACACTGCCAGATGGGTAGGTGTCATCCATGGTGGTGAACCGCTTCATGTTACTGGTCATGTGCCTAGAGAAACCACTATCAACATACCAGTAGTCGGGCTCCCTACGTGATAGAGCAATGAGGGAGACATTGCAAATGGCTACTATCTTATCCTGGGGTTTAGGATCGAAGATGACCCTAGTAACAAAACATGACAGATTGTCATCCTCTAGGTCATTCTCTTGAAGACACTTTCCAATAAAACTGGAATTGAAAGGCCCTTTGCCCAACCACTATCTTATCCTTGTTGGCTCTTCTTCTAGGAGGAGGTTTCCTAGTTCTTAATTTTGGCTTTGGGATGGCAAGACTCTGAACTATCCTAGACAGCTCCTTTAGGGAGTTCTTAAGGGTTGATTAGAATGTGGTGAAATTGACCTTCTCTTGAGATTTCCTAAGGTTTTGTTGACTAGATCTAAACTTCGTACAACGAGGACGAATATGTCCTGTTGTCCCACAAAAATGACAAGTGGGAACAAAACGTTGTGACTTGATGGGCTTTGGAGAAGCAGAGCTCAAAGGCTCCTTACTCTTGACAAACACGGTTTTGCCACCGTGGCCTGAACAACTACCCGACACAAACCCTAGGCCAGTCTTAACCTTATCAGATTTACTCAATCCACACATTTTTGTCAACTTCTCGGATCAAACAACGAATTTTTCAAATTGTTGACTTTACTCACTTAGGGCTTTCTCAAGATCTGACTTTTACGAGGTCAGAGTGGATACTCGTTTGGTCTGAGAATCTAAACTAGTCTATAAGCCATCACTTGGTTTTCTAAACACAACTTTTCTGCTTTCCATTTAAACTTACGAGAGATGAACTTCTCTTGTATCCCTGCATTGGTCTCCTTACAATCTGAGAGATCATTTGATATCCTCAATTTTTGCAAGCATGGTTTTGAAAGTAGAAATTAACTTAGTACACTTGTCGTACATAACACTATCAGAATCTTAATCCTCAAGGAACTCTTCTAAGTCTAAAGAAGCTACAAGAGCTACATCATCCTCATCAGATTCAGAAACATGCTCAGTATCACTATCACTCCAAGACACTTTAAAGGCTCTTTAGGACTTGTTCCTTTTACTGGGGAACTCAACAACTCTATGTCTGATACCGCCACACTCAAAACATCTATCATCTTGTGGAGATGTTCTACGCTTGGGATTCCTAGTACCTGTGGTGTCACTAAGTTTAGGATTCCTAGACGAAGATCCCTTAGGGAAATTTCGACCAGTAGAGAAAGGCTTCCTCTTCCTAAGTAGCTTATCAAACTGTTTGGTTAGTAGGCAATATCCTCTATGGTTCCCTCGAGAGACTCATGATCAGTCTCTTTCTCTTCTACCTCATTTACGATGGATAAATCTATGATCTTTTCTTTCCTAGACTTCTTTCTCTTGAACTCAAAAACTTTCAAGTTTCCTACCAACTCATCTAAGGAATACGTGTCTAAGTCCTAAGCTTCTTCTATGTCATTTTTCTTAGCCTCAAAACTGAGAGGAAGTGCTCGAAGAAAATTTTTCACTATTCTATGCAAGGGAATGACATCGCCTAATCCTTGACACAGATTTGTGACACCTAGAAGATGGCCATAGAAATCATGTATACTATCATCCTCACCTCGAATTCAAGAAGCAGGCTCTGGAGTTTTTGAGACTTTACCTTAGTGTTACCCTCATAGGTAGTAGCTAAAGTATCCCAAGTACTCTTGGCGGTAAGATAAGTGATGATCCTCTTCCGCTCCTTTTAAGATAATGCAGAACACACGTTGTTAAGAGCTTTGGTGTTCATTCTAAAATCACCTTTTTCAATGTCATCTCATTATGATTTGGGCTTCTGCATTGGAATTGCACAGTCCTCATTCATGGGTTTCATGGGATGTTTCCAACCCTTTTCGACCATAGTTTATTGTCTCCCATCATCTTGGGAGATAAGGAAAGCTGTCATCATCATTTTTCATTGTGAAATATCCGTCCCATCAATGTACGGTGGAGTATTCACAAGAGTAGAGCCTCTACCACGATCCATTCTCAGGACATAAAAGGATCTCACTAGCTAGGATTGCGACCCACTCTGATACCACTTGAAGGTCTTAGGGTGGTAAATATGCCCTGACAACTTTTCCACTCTATCCCGCACACAAGGATAGCAAATATTTGGCTATCCTGTTTGTTGTAGGCTGAGTTGTGAGTATAAAGAACAAGTACTGGGAAAGTAAAAATAACACCAGAATATTTTTTATAACACAGAAAACCTGAATTCAGGGAAGAAAACTGCATGCCCTTAACTGAAGAACAAATCATTCCACTATTGTAAACACACTACTACAAGGCTTATAATCTAGATGATAGCACAACGCCTAGCCATTCTGCCTAGTCTACCTACTAGCGCTTAACTGAACTTGCTCTCCTATTTCACTCTAGTGTTTTACAAAGGGAAAAATAAGCTTCAAGAAGAACTTAACTATCGCCTATCGCTAATTCTCTATGACAGCTTCTTCATGTTGTTGCATCACCGAGACCGCCCTCAAGGTATGCAATGCACAATGAAATGATTTTGAAAATATTTTGGTGCCCAGCTCTAAGATTTACCGTCACAAGGAAAACTTAGAGATAAATGAGCAGTTAGCACAATGTTAGACTCAAAGTGAAGAAAACAACAATGACAATTTTCAATACTAAGACAACCAAAAAGCAAAGGAAAACCTTGCTCTCTATTTATAGGCCAAGTGCACTGCTATGAGGAAGCAAGTACGTTAGCCACATTAACAGAGGTTCTTTTGGACTCTAAACTTTTGTCAGAAAAACCAGGACCAGTAGGATCAATGGGATCCCTCCAGTCATGAGACATTAGCTAAAATAATTTCCTAGAATGGAGTAATCCAAAAGAAAAAGGACATAGGGTTTTGGAAAACTCGGTCAACTTTAGATAAGCAAAAGACTCTACAAAACCACTTTGTATAATAAGACTCAAAGGTCCACTTCCATGTAGCATGGGTGGCCACATAGATTGACTGATGATAGCTTGGGCGGTGCACCACATGGGCCAGCCGCCGACTTGGGTTGTGTTCAGGGCCGGTCCTGAGAATTCGGGGGCCCTGTGCGAAATCTAAAATGGGGCCTCATGATGTTCTTGAAATAAAAACGACGTACAAGTATATTGTGTAATTGTCACCACATCAATCTAAATAGTATAAATAAGTACCTCTAATATCATATATAACTTGAATCATTGTTTGCATACATCACGACAATAATATGAACAATGAAAATCAAAAAACCTTCTCTCACCAAAAAGAAGAGAAACAAAAAACTTTATATCTGCCCTATGAACTTTCCCAGCAATCCCATCCAAATTTCAAGAACTTTAACAATCACTAGACCTTACCAAAAGAGAATAACACAACCATTGCAACATTACTTAATAAAGATGGATCTTCTGGCATTTTTAGCAGCAAAATCATCAATCAATCTTTCGTAATCAAGTTTTTCTAGAAATTCACTTTCAATTGAAATCATAGCTAATGCATTTAATCTATCTTGCGTCATGGTTGATCGCAAATAGGTTTTCAATAACTTCAATTTTGAAAAACTCCTTTCTGCCGAAGCCATAGTGACAGGGACAGTCAACAATATTCTATATGCAAGACACGCAGATGGATAACAGTTTGTCCTTTTTAAAAAATTTAATATTGCAATGGCTGTGTTTTTCTCATTAGGTAAATGTTTTTGTAAGAGTTGCAATTCATGAAATAAATCTTCACTATCTACATCTGATACCTGGTCATGTTGCAGCTTTTGTTGAAGATTGTTGCAGCTTGTCTTCAATTCATCTTCATCCAAAGAGTTCAATCTCTCTGCTGTAAATAAAAACCCAAAGATATTTTCATATTGTTCATACTCCTCAAACCTTCTTTTTAATGAACCAATGGTCTGATCCACTATGTAGATAAAGTACTCAATTCTAAAAGATTCTTCAGCTGATAGTGTTGGTTCAGATGACTCACTACACACCTCATCAAATTGTTTTTTCCTCATATTTTTCTTCTCATGAAACACTACATCAATCTCCATCTCAGCAGCTATTTCTTTAGCACAAGTCACAGCCTTTTCGAACCCATTTTGTCAATATTCTTCAAAAAATGAAATCAAGCCTTTCACATTGTCCATTGCGACATCAATAAGCATCTCTTCAGATTGTAAGTCTTTGCTAACTATATTAACTTTAGCCAATATTTGAAACCAAATAACCATGCCAACTATAAACTCAAAGTTCCCCAATTCATGGTAGGCAAGACAATTAGCCTGACTTATGATTTTGTACTCTGTCTCACTATCTGCAAGTTGAAGTAAAGCTTCCCTTATCGTTGAAGCTTGGAGCACGATCGGTTTTATACTTTCAGTACGACTTTCCCAGCGGGTCACTAACAATGACTTGAGAGTCAATCCTTTCTCTGTTATGTTGTCTTTCAATATCTTCCACCTCTTTGTAGAATCAGCAAACAATGTATAAATTCGTTGCACAACTCCAAAAAAATCTCTTGCTCTTGGACAAGAATTTGCTATATCAGAGAGTGTCAAATTGAGTGAATGACAGCCACAAGGGGTGTAGAATGCCCTAGGATTTATGTCTAAGAGTCTCTTTTGTACACCTTGGTGTTTCCCTTTCATATTTGACCCATTGTCATATCCTTGGCCTCTAACATTATCAATATCAAGATCAAGACATTTTAATACATCTTGCAACTCCTCAAAAAGTCCTCGACCAGTTGTATCGTTCACAGTTAGGAATTCCAAAAAGTACTCCTCCACTTTTACCGGAAGTTTAGTGACATCCACACATCTCAAAATCAACGTCATCTGCTCTTGATGGCTTACATCAAGGGTACAATCTAATATCACTGCAAAAGTACTTGGCTTCTTTAATTTTTGCAAGATTGCACATTTGATTTCTGAACCTAGCAAAAATATCAACTCATTCTGCACCTTGTGACTTAGATAATGGTTACGAATCTCATGATTTTCTTTTCTTTTAAGATGCTCTATCATGGTTGAATCCCATTCTGCAATCATCTCCACTGTGGCCATAAAATTCCCATTGCTCATTTCATATATCTTCTCATTAGTTCCCCACTACCAGAAAAAAGACTATAGCCAACGAAATATCTAAAAACCGGCCGACGAAATTTTTTTTCGTCGGCTAAGTTAAAATTTCGTCGGCTAAAGTGGCATTTTAGCCGACGAAAAAAAAATTCGTCGGCTAAACTAATTTTTTCATCGGCTATAGTTAAATTTTTGCCGGCTAAAGTGCTTTTTTTGTCGGCTATAGTATGTGAACTTTAGCCGACGAAATTTGAAAAGTTTAGCCGACGAAATTAGGGTATTTCGTCGGCTAAAGTAACTTTTAGTTATAAAATTGTACTACGGATATTTCGGTGTGCGATTGACTATTGTGATACCAATCTGGAAGCAGAACGGCCGTAGGAGTAAAACTCATGGCTTTGCCATGACATATAGGCTTTTTTGGCCATCCAAGTTGGTTTAAGGCTTCAAAATGAAGTTTTTCTAAACGCTTAATACACGAAAATGTCCATATCTACACCTATATGAGGTATTTTGGCCGAACCTTCAACACAACAAACACTCACTATAATGAGACGCAACTGTCCATCTAAAAATTTTGAGACATTTACCCCTCCATGATAGGCCTCCCCATATAGATAAATAATGGTAAATAGTAGGCATGTTGTGATTCCGGTCATCAAAATTCACAAACAAAAATACGACCGTCAGATATCATCAATATGTTGAAATATATCTCTGGTGAAAAATTCAACTTTATCTGATAAATTTAAGGACTTCATCTAGACGGTCAATCTCGTAAGTCAAACCTCTATATTGTATTGACTGCAACTATCGGCACCGAGACTTTACCGGAATTACGTGATTTTTCAACCGTAGGCGTATTTCACCATTCCGATCATATCTTATTTCACGACTTTTTTGCGTTTGAAGTTTCTACGTACAGTTTGTTTTAGAAACGAAACATTTACTTAAAGCTTAGTGAACAAGTTATACAACATTAGTACGCATGTTGTGATTCCGATGATTAAAGTTGAGAAACAAAATTCCGACCGTCAGATATGATCATTATGTTGAAATATGTAAATAGGAAAAAATTTAACTTAATCTGACAACGTTAAGGGCTCGATCCTTACGGTCAATCACGTAAGTCAAACCCTTTAATGCACGGAAACGGTCATTTGACCATCTAAATTACGTATTTTGCCCGGACCTTCAACTGAAAATAGTTTCAAATCGATGAGACGCAACCAGTGGTATAAAAATTTTATGAAAAATAACTACCGGAGATAGGGCTACCTCTAGGGAGAAAGAATGGAAAATTGAGTTAACCGCAATTATCGGTACCGAGACTTTACCGGAATTACGTGATTTTTCAACTATAGACGTATTTCACCATTCCGGTCATATCTTATTTCACGACTTTTTTTCGTTTGAAGCTTCTACGTATAGGGTTTAGGGTTTAGGGTTTTAGCCGACGAAATTAGGGTAATTCGTCGGCTAAAGTTAAATAAATAAAAATAATAAATAACTATAGCCGACGAAATTAGGGTAATTCGTCGGCTAAGGTTAAATTAATAAATAAAATAAATAAATAACTATAGCCGACGAAATTAGGGTATTTCGTCGGCTAAGGTTAAATTAATAAATAAAATAAATAAATAACTATAGCCGACGAATTACCCTAATTTCGTCGGCTAAAGTTATCTTCCCTCCTCCTCCTCTTCATCTTTCCTCCTCCTCCTCCTCCTCTTCATCCTCCCTCTCCTAACCTTCTCCTCCTCCTCCTCCTCCTCTTCATCCTCCCTCTCCTAACCTTCTCCTCCTCCTCCTCCTCTTCATCTTCCTTCCTCCTCCCTCTCCTAACCTTCTCCTCCTCCTTACTCCTTTTTCGGTGTAAAAATGAAAAAGAAGTAAAATTTTTAATCAAAAATACAATAAATTAAAAAAGAAAAAAAATATGAAAAAATTAAAAAAAAAAAACTATAACCGACGAAATACCCTAAAATTCGTTGGCTAAAGTTTTTAAAAAATAATAATTACATAAAAAAAATAATAACTTTAGCCGACGAATTTTAATAAAATTCGTCGGCTAAAATTAAAAAAAAAACTATAGCCGACGAATTACCCTAAAATTTGTCGGCTAAAGTTTTTTTTAAAAAATAATTACATAAAAAAAATAATAACTTTAGCCGACGAATTTTATTTAAAATTCGTCGGCTAAAGTTAAATAAATAAATAAAAATAATAGCTATAGCCGACGAAATTTAATAAAATTCGTCGGCTAAAATTAAAAAAAATAATAATAATAACTATAGCCGACGAAATACCCTAAAATTCGTCGGCTAAAGTTAAATAAATAAATAAAAATAATAGCTATAGCCGACGAATTTTAATAAATTTCGTCGGCTAAAGTCCAGAAATTAAGCGACGAAAAATTTATTCGTCGGCTAAATAAATGACTTTAGCCGACGATGAACAGTAATTTCGTCGGCTATAGTGTTGGTCGACGGATTTTGCCCGACGACTTCTTAGCCGACGAAATTTAAGGTTTAGCCGACGAAAAAATTTCGTCGGCTAAAGTGGTTGTTCTGGTAGTGCCCGAAACGCCAAACTCTGCCTAGCCAAGTATTTCACAATTGAGAATAATCTCTGCAACACTTTCCTCCAATGCTCTTTTTCTTTGTTGATTTTTTCTTGCACAACTTTGTCAATTGTTTCACTTTTTCTCAACTTTTCACCCAAATCAACCCAAATAATCATATGAGAGATATGCTCTGGACTTTTCTCGTGCATTTTCAGTTTTGCACTCATATGCTGCCAATCATTTGATCCCTCATGTGCTAACTGACTTGGTTGATGTCTTGTTTTGAACAACTTGCAACAGAAACAAAAAACTCTATCAAGATCTTTACATTATACCAACCAATCTCGATGATGCTTCTCTCCATTTGGTAAAGACCGATTGTAAAATTCAGAAGAGAAACACCTATTCAATTTATCTTTAGGCCCTTTTCCAGACAAAAGATCTCTAACAGGACCTTTCTCTACTAGTAAATTTTTCCATTTAAAATCAAGACTATCCCAATTTCTAGGATCAGAGATATTGAAAGGAATTGAACTGACTAAATCAACATCTTCAATTTCAACTGGTTCTTCCACAAGTTCTTCAACCGGTTCTTCTGTCGACTCTTCCGGTTCTTCTGTCGACTCTTCCACTTAGCCGCAACCCTTCCGTCTCTTTGGCTCATATGAGAGCGGTTCGGGTTCCGCTTCTCTATGAGTTGCGGGCTACTGGTGTTGAACTTTGGGAAGATGAAGTAGAAGCCTTGGTGGCTAGTTTCCAAGTGAGGCCAGTTTTAATTGATAAGGTGCGAGAGGCACAGTATAATGATCAGTCAATAGTACGGTTGATTGAGCGGACACTTGATGGGACAACAGTTGACTTCTCGGTTAGAAAGGATGGAACTTTGATGTTCAAGAACCGACTTTGTGTTCCAAAAAGGAATGAGGAGCTTAAGTTGGAAATTTTAGAGGAAGCTCACAGTTCCGCATATGCAGCACATCCTGGAAGTACAAAAATGTACAAGACTTTGAAGAATCATTATTGGTGGCCGAATATGAAGAGAGAGATTGCGGGATTTGTGAGTAGGTGCTTGATTTGTCAACAAGTAAAGATTGAGAGACAGAAACCTGCTGGTTTACTTCAGCCTTTGCCTATCCCCGTGTGGAAGTGGGATGACATTGCTATGGATTTTGTCTTTAGTCTACCACGTACTCGAGATGGGCATGATGGTATTTGGGTAATCGTTGATCGATTGACCAAATCAGCACACTTTCTGCCGGTGAACAAGAAGTATACTGTGGAAAGATTGGCGGAATTGTATGTCAATGAAATTGTGAGACTACATGGGGTGCCAGAGACTATAGTGTCAGATCGGGATCCTAGGTTTGCCTCCCGATTTTGGAAAGCTTTACAGGCAGCTTTGGGCACCCGATTGCAATTCAGCACAGCCTTTCATCCTCAGACCGACGGGCAGTCCGAAAGGACTATCCAGACTTTAGAGGACATGTTGAGGTCGTGTGCCATGCAGTTCTCAAGAAGCTGGGACAAGAATGTAACTTTAATGGAGTTTGCTTACAACAACAGCTACCATTCCACCATTGGTATGTCTCCGTTTGAGGCACTTTATGGACGACAATGTCGTACACCTTTGTGTTGGAATGAAATTGGCGAAAGAGAGTTGTGTAGCCCTGACTTGATTCATGAAACGAATGAGAAGATCAAGGTTGTTAGGGACAAGTTAAAGACAGCTCAGAGTAGACATAAGAGTTATGCGGACAACCGAAGGAGAGACCTTGAGTTCCAAGTGGGTGATTGGGTATTTCTGAAACTATCACCTTGGAAGGGAGTAGTACGTTTCGGCAAGCGGGGAAAGCTTAGCCCAAGGTACGTAGGCCCTTATGAGGTCATTGAGAGGGTTGGTCCACTTGCTTATCGGTTGGACCTACCTCCTGAGTTGGCGAAGATACATAATGTCTTCCATGTGTCTATGCTTCGTAAGTATGTTGCCGATCCATCCCATGTGTTGCAAGAGCAACCGGTTAATTTGAAAAGAGATTTGACTTATGAAGAATTGCCGGTGAAGATCCTTGATAGGAAGGAGCAGATACTCAGGAACAAAACCATTCCTCTAGTGAAGGTACTCTGGAGGAGCCATGAGTTAGAAGAAGCAACATGGGAACTAGAGGCTCGGATGAGGCAGCAGTACCCCCATCTCTTCGAATGACAGGTATGTAATTTCGAGGACGAAATTTTTATATGGGGGGGAGAATTGTCACATCCCGGTTCTTAAAACCATTTACGGTCGGTGATTACCTAAGTTACTTTGGTCTTTAACCGTGCCGTAGTAACTGTTTTACCGAGAAAGGGTCAAAAAGTTGACTTTTCGTTAGGTCTTGAATTTGGGGAAACTTCCTTCATGAAAGTTGTAGAGGGCGTCGTTACGAGTCCGTGGACACGTAGCACGCTTAAATCGGAGATCGTATGAGGAAGTTATGGTCAAAAAACAAAAGTTACTATTTGGGTGAAAAGCCTATATATAGTGAGTTACTGGGGTAAATCGGTGAAAAAGTGAAAATTGGAAAAGTTACTGTTCACCATCGAAAACCTCCGAAAATCCCGATTTTTTCGCCGGATTTTCAACACCGGATTTCTCCTCCGTCCGGCGGAGTTAGGGCGCGTGCTAGGTACCGAATTGAAGCCTGCAGCGCCACCTTCAAGTTGGTGGTGGCCATCGGAGCTGGGTCGCCGCCGTTTGAGAGAAATCACGGCGAGAAGGGGGGACCTGTGCACTGTTCATTGACACCGGATTTCTCCCTCCTCCGGCCACCTCCCGGTGAGTTCTTTATATGGTTTTGATGGGTTTGAGGTGTACATTAAGCCCCTAGAATTTGGTAGCTAGATTTGAAGTGTGTAGGAAGAATTATGGATTTGAAGTTTGGGTTGACTTTTGGATTCGGGTTGTGTATTTCTTGTCGATTGACCTAGTTAGGGGCCGAGTTGGCCTTCGAGTTGAACTAGAAAGTTGTCCCAAATGTTGAGACGAAGCTGCTGGTAAAATTTGGTGGCGATCCGAGGTCGCCGGAATTTTGGCCGGATTTTTCTGCCGGCCGCCGCCGCCGGCGGCGGAGCCGCCACTTTTTGGGCAGTTTTCTTGCCCATTTAAATTGTAAAAATTAAGGGAAATCCATTAGGGGCAGTTGCTAATTTTTAGGAATTTATTTGAGGCGTTAAGTATGTTTGGAAGGTTTGGGATTATTATTTGTGTAATTAAAGGTTAATCGGTCGTTTAGGGAGAACCGGCTAGGCGTTAGAGCGTGTTTAAGAGTTTGTACGCTATTTGGAGGGTTTGAGGCTGACACCCACACTTTTGATAGATGGTTAAGGTCGAACGCTATGGGTAGAGCGTGTTATTATTGCCCTCACTATGATTATGGGTTTAAGACCTGTTTATATGTTTTTGTACAGGACGTGGGGGAGCTCTAGCTGAGCAGCCATCTAGTAGCCGGCAGACCTAGCGGCATCAGTGAGTGGACATTTGTTTCAATTTAAATTGCATGCTTTATACTTTAATTGATTTCTCCTGCATATATGATTTCCTCCATTTATTATGTTTTACGGTGATTTGGGAAAATGGGAATTAAGGATTTAAAGGCAAACAACCGGGAAAGCGGTTCATACCCTTCCCGTGATTTTAAAGGATTTTCCCGGGGTATGTTATTCTTGATTATCACCGTTTTGGGATTATGGAGGGGGATAATTTAAAAGGAGAAATTTGGCTCACGGATTTAAAGGGGTTTTCGATTTATTGTTTCCACGAGATTTTTACAGGTTTACAGGTTTTAAAGGGACTTTGGAAAGGGAAAAGGATAAAGGGAAAAGGATTGTATGCTAGCATGGACCCTCTCCGGTTGAGCTGGTCAGTAGACCTTCCCGGATAGAGCAGGTCGGGGACCCTCTTCGGTTGAGCTGGTCATTAGACCTTCCCGAATAGAGCAGGTCGGGGACCCTCTCTGGTGGAGCCGGTCACTAGACCTTCCCAGATAGAGCAGGTCGGGGACCCTCTCCGGTGGAGCCGGTCATTTGACCTTCCCGGATAGAGCAGGTCGGGATTTCTCGTGGATAAGGTTAACACCCCACATAAATGTTTATAAATGAGCCAAGGCATTATTTATGTTTTATTTGCATGCGGATTTTCTTAGAAATACTAAGAGGGAGGACATTAAAGGAAAGTAGAGTTTTTAAATGTTATTATTTTTCGTCCACTCACTCTAACGTTTTCAATGTTTCTCCCCTGGGCCTTTCGTTTTTAAATGCCCAGATTGCAGTGCTCGACCTATCTAGACCACTTGGAGGCCAAGCATAGTTACCGCCGTTTTCCACACTAACAGTAGGTTCCGGGTTAACCTACTTGTAATATCTCTATGTTTATGCTTTTATCCTAGACGCTCTGATACACATCGGGTAGTTTATTTGTTGGAGAACTCTTAGGGACTTGGAATGTTATGTATCATTTACATTCGGGATGTTGAATTAATTGTTGGATTTTATTAGATGTGTATCATGTGGAGTTGTTGGTTATTGGGGAGCAGGATGGCTCCAGGAGTTTCGGTTGGATATTGGTATTAGAAGTGTACTGTGAGTTATTGCAGGTTAAGGGTTGTCCACTTTTCAAGGGAGACTATGTCGATTTTTCGGCAGAATCTTCTTTGGGAGGTGGTCCCCGCAGGGTTTACCTCGAGTTAAAGGGGTTTAACTCGGGGTGGGTCCTGACAAAAAGACCAAAGTAACCAACCGTAAAATAATTCTAGGATCGGGGTGTGACACTATGTTTGTCCTAAATGTCCTAAATTGGAAGGAACAAACTACGAATATTATTAGTAACTCACTCCAATCCAGGAAGATTTACATGTGATTACTACACCTGCAATGATAGTAATTCAATTCCCATATACTGTAAAAGTACAGGTGAAACCTATCATCGAAAATGTTTCATTGCAGAATTACAAAGAAAAATCAAAGACAATGAAGCTCACACCATGGTAGAACAAGAATATAAAGAGTTATTCGAAGCTAAGAAGCAACAAGGACATAACTTGGAAGAAGACTTGAAAAAAATGAAGTTAGTAAATTATTGTGAAAAAGACCCTAGATACATACTTAGGTCAAGATCAACCAAGAAAATCCAAGGATAACGGAAGCTTACAAGTCCTAACCTTAAGGATATTGTGAAACCACAACATTTTTTTAGTTTCTCAAAACTGTAAACCCTACACTACAAAAGTAAACACAGGGGAGATGATAAATCAATCATTATTACCCACACCAATGACCTTGCATAGGCTGATGAAGCGAGCATTGTCAAGGGGTTTTGTGAACAAATTCGCAAGTTGTTGCTCCGTTGAAATAAAGGACAATTCAAACAATTTCTCTTCAACTAGATTTCGAATGAAATGATATCTAATCTCTATATGCTTTGTCCTAGAATGAAGCACAGTATTAATTGAAATATTGATGGCAGAGGTGTTATCACACAACAAGGATAGCATACCTTGCTTGAATCCAAGACAGACAATATTTGCTTCATCCATAATAGTTGTGTGTAGCAACTACCGACCAATGTACTCCACTTAGGAAGTGGACAAAGAAACACAATTTTATTTCTTGATGTACCATGAAACCAAATTGTTTCTAACAAAAAAGCAGCCACCAGCAGTGCTTTATCGATCATTGGCTTCTCCGACCCAATCCAAATCCGAATATCCTACAATATCAATGTTAGTATCAAAGGTATACTTGATGCCATATTTAGAAGTATATTTGACATATTTAATGATACGTTTTACCGCCTTACTATGAGACTCCTTGGGGTTAGCTTGATACCGAGCACACACCCGAACGCTGAAAGCAATGTCTAGCCTGCTGGCCGTGAGGTATAGTAGGCTACCTATCATACTTCTCTAGAGAGTAGAATTAGCATCTATCCCTCCAAGATCAGCACTGACCTTGCAACTTGTCCCCATTATGTTGTGGACGTCAGTGGAAGTTTCCATCCCAAATTTATTGATAAGCTCCTTAGCACTTTGACTGGGAAATGAACATTCCATCCTTTCTCGGAGACACTTTCAATCCTAGGAAATGACACAGCTTACCACATAAACTCATCTCAAACGCCTTACTCGTAAGGGTGGTAAACTCCTTCACTAGGGTCTAAGATGTGAATCCAAACACAATGTCATCCACATATACTTGGGCAATAATGAAGTACTTAGACGTATACTTGATGAACATGGTTTTATCAATGGAACCACCCACATACCCATTCTCAATCAAATGTGTACAGTCTCTCATACCAGATTCTAAGGGTTTGCTTAAGGCCATAAAGGGCCTTATCTAACCTATACACATGATTAGGATGGCTGACCCTTTGGAATCCTAGGGTTGTTTGACATATACCTTCTTCTTAAGAATACAATTTAAAAAAGCACTCTTCACATCCATTTAATATAGGGGTAAATTTTAGATGGCAAGCTATGCCTAGAAGAAGACGAACAAATTCTAACCTAGTAACCAGGGCAAAAGTTTCATCAAAGTTTAAACCCTCAATTTGAGAATAACCTTGCACAACCAATCGAGATTTGTTACAGGTTATCACTCCCTTCTCATCAGACTTGTTTTTGAACACCCAGTTCGAAACTTGGCGCTTCCCAGTTCTGTGGGACTGCTGGATGGCTACAGTGGCATCTATCCAATCAGTTGAGATTTGAGCAGGGAGGTCAGAGTTGGTAACCTCTTTTTCAACTTCAAAAGTGGAAGCCTCGTCTTTGAGAGCCATTCTTTGAGACGGTTCCTGTTCCTTCACAGGTACACTTGGAGAACTGTGGCAGCATACAAGAGAATCAACAATAGCAACATTAATGGTCTCCATAATTTTGTAAGATACCTTGTTGTACACACGATAAGCATGACTGTTCAAAGCATAACCAAGAAAAACACCTTTTTATCACATTTAGCATCAAATTTGGTCAGATATTCTCTGTCCTTATAAATGTAATTAGGACTCCTAAACACCTTGAGATGTGATATGCTAGGTATCCGTTCCTTCCATAACTTGTAAGGAGTTTTGAAAGTTCCAGGTCTAAACACTACTTTATTTAAAGTGTAACGAGCATTGTTTATAGCCTCAGCCCAAAAGGAATGAGTGAGTTCTGCTGAGTTCAGCATTACTCTACCCATTTATACTAGTGCGATATTCTTCATTTCAACTATCCCATTGTGTTTGGGAGTGATAGGAGAAGAGAACTCATGGTGCACACCAAACTCACACAATAATCATCGAAATTTGCATTTTCAAATTCAGTTCCATGGTCAGATCTGATCCTAAAAATTTGCAAACTCTCATGTGACTTCTCATTTGTGACTTGTTTTGCAAAGCTAAAGTATTTTTCAAAAGTTTCATCTTTACTTGCTAAAAACTTGACCCAAGTAAACCTAGAGAAATCATCAACAATAACAAGTACATACTTTCTACCACCAATGCTTTCGGTGTCAATGGGAGCTACCAAATCAAGATGCACTAATTGAGGAACTTGGAAAGTAGATTTAGCAGAAAGTAAAGGATGAGATGCACGAGTTAGTTTACCATTCTAGCAATCCCCACACATACCTATAGACTTACCTTTAAGTATAGGCAGTCCTCTCACACTGGCCTTTGTAGACAGCTTGACAATATCTTGGTGGTTGAGATAGCACATACTTCTATGCCAAAGATCAAGATGACTCTCGGAAACTTGGGATTGAAAGCATATTTGAGGAATGCACTTTTCAGAGGCAGCGTTACAGTAGCACTGGTTGCTAGTTATGTTTCCTTTCATGATGATTCTACACTTTCCATCTAGAACAAGACACTTTGATTTGTCGAATGTGACTGAGTCATGTTTTTCAAAAATCTGACTCACGCTTAATAAGCTTACTTCTAGACTTTTGACTAAAGGAACATTCTACAGAAAAGGGAGACCAGGAGTTCTAACTGTCCCTTTGCCACAGGACTTAGTCCTCGCACCATCTCCAAACACAACACTGCCAGATGGGTAGGTGTCATCCATGGTGGTGAACCGCTTCATGTTACTGGTCATGTGCCTAGAGAAACCACTATCAACATACCAGTAGTCGGGCTCCCTACGTGATAGAGCAATGAGGGAGACATTGCAAATGGCTACTATCTTATCCTGGGGTTTAGGATCGAAGATGACCCTAGTAACAAAACATGACAGATTGTCATCCTCTAGGTCATTCTCTTGAAGACACTTTCCAATAAAACTGGAATTGAAAGGCCCTTTGCCCAACCACTATCTTATCCTTGTTGGCTCTTCTTCTAGGAGGAGGTTTCCTAGTTCTTAATTTTGGCTTTGGGATGGCAAGACTCTGAACTATCCTAGACAGCTCCTTTAGGGAGTTCTTAAGGGTTGATTAGAATGTGGTGAAATTGACCTTCTCTTGAGATTTCCTAAGGTTTTGTTGACTAGATCTAAACTTCGTACAACGAGGACGAATATGTCCTGTTGTCCCACAAAAATGACAAGTGGGAACAAAACGTTGTGACTTGATGGGCTTTGGAGAAGCAGAGCTCAAAGGCTCCTTACTCTTGACAAACACGGTTTTGCCACCGTGGCCTGAACAACTACCCGACACAAACCCTAGGCCAGTCTTAACCTTATCAGATTTACTCAATCCACACATTTTTGTCAACTTCTCGGATCAAACAACGAATTTTTCAAATTGTTGACTTTACTCACTTAGGGCTTTCTCAAGATCTGACTTTTACGAGGTCAGAGTGGATACTCGTTTGGTCTGAGAATCTAAACTAGTCTATAAGCCATCACTTGGTTTTCTAAACACAACTTTTCTGCTTTCCATTTAAACTTACGAGAGATGAACTTCTCTTGTATCCCTGCATTGGTCTCCTTACAATCTGAGAGATCATTTGATATCCTCAATTTTTGCAAGCATGGTTTTGAAAGTAGAAATTAACTTAGTACACTTGTCGTACATAACACTATCAGAATCTTAATCCTCAAGGAACTCTTCTAAGTCTAAAGAAGCTACAAGAGCTACATCATCCTCATCAGATTCAGAAACATGCTCAGTATCACTATCACTCCAAGACACTTTAAAGGCTCTTTAGGACTTGTTCCTTTTACTGGGGAACTCAACAACTCTATGTCTGATACCGCCACACTCAAAACATCTATCATCTTGTGGAGATGTTCTACGCTTGGGATTCCTAGTACCTGTGGTGTCACTAAGTTTAGGATTCCTAGACGAAGATCCCTTAGGGAAATTTCGACCAGTAGAGAAAGGCTTCCTCTTCCTAAGTAGCTTATCAAACTGTTTGGTTAGTAGGCAATATCCTCTATGGTTCCCTCGAGAGACTCATGATCAGTCTCTTTCTCTTCTACCTCATTTACGATGGATAAATCTATGATCTTTTCTTTCCTAGACTTCTTTCTCTTGAACTCAAAAACTTTCAAGTTTCCTACCAACTCATCTAAGGAATACGTGTCTAAGTCCTAAGCTTCTTCTATGTCATTTTTCTTAGCCTCAAAACTGAGAGGAAGTGCTCGAAGAAAATTTTTCACTATTCTATGCAAGGGAATGACATCGCCTAATCCTTGACACAGATTTGTGACACCTAGAAGATGGCCATAGAAATCATGTATACTATCATCCTCACCTCGAATTCAAGAAGCAGGCTCTGGAGTTTTTGAGACTTTACCTTAGTGTTACCCTCATAGGTAGTAGCTAAAGTATCCCAAGTACTCTTGGCGGTAAGATAAGTGATGATCCTCTTCCGCTCCTTTTAAGATAATGCAGAACACACGTTGTTAAGAGCTTTGGTGTTCATTCTAAAATCACCTTTTTCAATGTCATCTCATTATGATTTGGGCTTCTGCATTGGAATTGCACAGTCCTCATTCATGGGTTTCATGGGATGTTTCCAACCCTTTTCGACCATAGTTTATTGTCTCCCATCATCTTGGGAGATAAGGAAAGCTGTCATCATCATTTTTCATTGTGAAATATCCGTCCCATCAATGTACGGTGGAGTATTCACAAGAGTAGAGCCTCTACCACGATCCATTCTCAGGACATAAAAGGATCTCACTAGCTAGGATTGCGACCCACTCTGATACCACTTGAAGGTCTTAGGGTGGTAAATATGCCCTGACAACTTTTCCACTCTATCCCGCACACAAGGATAGCAAATATTTGGCTATCCTGTTTGTTGTAGGCTGAGTTGTGAGTATAAAGAACAAGTACTGGGAAAGTAAAAATAACACCAGAATATTTTTTATAACACAGAAAACCTGAATTCAGGGAAGAAAACTGCATGCCCTTAACTGAAGAACAAATCATTCCACTATTGTAAACACACTACTACAAGGCTTATAATCTAGATGATAGCACAACGCCTAGCCATTCTGCCTAGTCTACCTACTAGCGCTTAACTGAACTTGCTCTCCTATTTCACTCTAGTGTTTTACAAAGGGAAAAATAAGCTTCAAGAAGAACTTAACTATCGCCTATCGCTAATTCTCTATGACAGCTTCTTCATGTTGTTGCATCACCGAGACCGCCCTCAAGGTATGCAATGCACAATGAAATGATTTTGAAAATATTTTGGTGCCCAGCTCTAAGATTTACCGTCACAAGGAAAACTTAGAGATAAATGAGCAGTTAGCACAATGTTAGACTCAAAGTGAAGAAAACAACAATGACAATTTTCAATACTAAGACAACCAAAAAGCAAAGGAAAACCTTGCTCTCTATTTATAGGCCAAGTGCACTGCTATGAGGAAGCAAGTACGTTAGCCACATTAACAGAGGTTCTTTTGGACTCTAAACTTTTGTCAGAAAAACCAGGACCAGTAGGATCAATGGGATCCCTCCAGTCATGAGACATTAGCTAAAATAATTTCCTAGAATGGAGTAATCCAAAAGAAAAAGGACATAGGGTTTTGGAAAACTCGGTCAACTTTAGATAAGCAAAAGACTCTACAAAACCACTTTGTATAATAAGACTCAAAGGTCCACTTCCATGTAGCATGGGTGGCCACATAGATTGACTGATGATAGCTTGGGCGGTGCACCACATGGGCCAGCCGCCGACTTGGGTTGTGTTCAGGGCCGGTCCTGAGAATTCGGGGGCCCTGTGCGAAATCTAAAATGGGGCCTCATGATGTTCTTGAAATAAAAACGACGTACAAGTATATTGTGTAATTGTCACCACATCAATCTAAATAGTATAAATAAGTACCTCTAATATCATATATAACTTGAATCATTGTTTGCATACATCACGACAATAATATGAACAATGAAAATCAAAAAACCTTCTCTCACCAAAAAGAAGAGAAACAAAAAACTTTATATCTGCCCTATGAACTTTCCCAGCAATCCCATCCAAATTTCAAGAACTTTAACAATCACTAGACCTTACCAAAAGAGAATAACACAACCATTGCAACATTACTTAATAAAGATGGATCTTCTGGCATTTTTAGCAGCAAAATCATCAATCAATCTTTCGTAATCAAGTTTTTCTAGAAATTCACTTTCAATTGAAATCATAGCTAATGCATTTAATCTATCTTGCGTCATGGTTGATCGCAAATAGGTTTTCAATAACTTCAATTTTGAAAAACTCCTTTCTGCCGAAGCCATAGTGACAGGGACAGTCAACAATATTCTATATGCAAGACACGCAGATGGATAACAGTTTGTCCTTTTTAAAAAATTTAATATTGCAATGGCTGTGTTTTTCTCATTAGGTAAATGTTTTTGTAAGAGTTGCAATTCATGAAATAAATCTTCACTATCTACATCTGATACCTGGTCATGTTGCAGCTTTTGTTGAAGATTGTTGCAGCTTGTCTTCAATTCATCTTCATCCAAAGAGTTCAATCTCTCTGCTGTAAATAAAAACCCAAAGATATTTTCATATTGTTCATACTCCTCAAACCTTCTTTTTAATGAACCAATGGTCTGATCCACTATGTAGATAAAGTACTCAATTCTAAAAGATTCTTCAGCTGATAGTGTTGGTTCAGATGACTCACTACACACCTCATCAAATTGTTTTTTCCTCATATTTTTCTTCTCATGAAACACTACATCAATCTCCATCTCAGCAGCTATTTCTTTAGCACAAGTCACAGCCTTTTCGAACCCATTTTGTCAATATTCTTCAAAAAATGAAATCAAGCCTTTCACATTGTCCATTGCGACATCAATAAGCATCTCTTCAGATTGTAAGTCTTTGCTAACTATATTAACTTTAGCCAATATTTGAAACCAAATAACCATGCCAACTATAAACTCAAAGTTCCCCAATTCATGGTAGGCAAGACAATTAGCCTGACTTATGATTTTGTACTCTGTCTCACTATCTGCAAGTTGAAGTAAAGCTTCCCTTATCGTTGAAGCTTGGAGCACGATCGGTTTTATACTTTCAGTACGACTTTCCCAGCGGGTCACTAACAATGACTTGAGAGTCAATCCTTTCTCTGTTATGTTGTCTTTCAATATCTTCCACCTCTTTGTAGAATCAGCAAACAATGTATAAATTCGTTGCACAACTCCAAAAAAATCTCTTGCTCTTGGACAAGAATTTGCTATATCAGAGAGTGTCAAATTGAGTGAATGACAGCCACAAGGGGTGTAGAATGCCCTAGGATTTATGTCTAAGAGTCTCTTTTGTACACCTTGGTGTTTCCCTTTCATATTTGACCCATTGTCATATCCTTGGCCTCTAACATTATCAATATCAAGATCAAGACATTTTAATACATCTTGCAACTCCTCAAAAAGTCCTCGACCAGTTGTATCGTTCACAGTTAGGAATTCCAAAAAGTACTCCTCCACTTTTACCGGAAGTTTAGTGACATCCACACATCTCAAAATCAACGTCATCTGCTCTTGATGGCTTACATCAAGGGTACAATCTAATATCACTGCAAAAGTACTTGGCTTCTTTAATTTTTGCAAGATTGCACATTTGATTTCTGAACCTAGCAAAAATATCAACTCATTCTGCACCTTGTGACTTAGATAATGGTTACGAATCTCATGATTTTCTTTTCTTTTAAGATGCTCTATCATGGTTGAATCCCATTCTGCAATCATCTCCACTGTGGCCATAAAATTCCCATTGCTCATTTCATATATCTTCTCATTAGTTCCCCACTACCAGAAAAAAGACTATAGCCAACGAAATATCTAAAAACCGGCCGACGAAATTTTTTTTCGTCGGCTAAGTTAAAATTTCGTCGGCTAAAGTGGCATTTTAGCCGACGAAAAAAAAATTCGTCGGCTAAACTAATTTTTTCATCGGCTATAGTTAAATTTTTGCCGGCTAAAGTGCTTTTTTTGTCGGCTATAGTATGTGAACTTTAGCCGACGAAATTTGAAAAGTTTAGCCGACGAAATTAGGGTATTTCGTCGGCTAAAGTAACTTTTAGTTATAAAATTGTACTACGGATATTTCGGTGTGCGATTGACTATTGTGATACCAATCTGGAAGCAGAACGGCCGTAGGAGTAAAACTCATGGCTTTGCCATGACATATAGGCTTTTTTGGCCATCCAAGTTGGTTTAAGGCTTCAAAATGAAGTTTTTCTAAACGCTTAATACACGAAAATGTCCATATCTACACCTATATGAGGTATTTTGGCCGAACCTTCAACACAACAAACACTCACTATAATGAGACGCAACTGTCCATCTAAAAATTTTGAGACATTTACCCCTCCATGATAGGCCTCCCCATATAGATAAATAATGGTAAATAGTAGGCATGTTGTGATTCCGGTCATCAAAATTCACAAACAAAAATACGACCGTCAGATATCATCAATATGTTGAAATATATCTCTGGTGAAAAATTCAACTTTATCTGATAAATTTAAGGACTTCATCTAGACGGTCAATCTCGTAAGTCAAACCTCTATATTGTATTGACTGCAACTATCGGCACCGAGACTTTACCGGAATTACGTGATTTTTCAACCGTAGGCGTATTTCACCATTCCGATCATATCTTATTTCACGACTTTTTTGCGTTTGAAGTTTCTACGTACAGTTTGTTTTAGAAACGAAACATTTACTTAAAGCTTAGTGAACAAGTTATACAACATTAGTACGCATGTTGTGATTCCGATGATTAAAGTTGAGAAACAAAATTCCGACCGTCAGATATGATCATTATGTTGAAATATGTAAATAGGAAAAAATTTAACTTAATCTGACAACGTTAAGGGCTCGATCCTTACGGTCAATCACGTAAGTCAAACCCTTTAATGCACGGAAACGGTCATTTGACCATCTAAATTACGTATTTTGCCCGGACCTTCAACTGAAAATAGTTTCAAATCGATGAGACGCAACCAGTGGTATAAAAATTTTATGAAAAATAACTACCGGAGATAGGGCTACCTCTAGGGAGAAAGAATGGAAAATTGAGTTAACCGCAATTATCGGTACCGAGACTTTACCGGAATTACGTGATTTTTCAACTATAGACGTATTTCACCATTCCGGTCATATCTTATTTCACGACTTTTTTTCGTTTGAAGCTTCTACGTATAGGGTTTAGGGTTTAGGGTTTTAGCCGACGAAATTAGGGTAATTCGTCGGCTAAAGTTAAATAAATAAAAATAATAAATAACTATAGCCGACGAAATTAGGGTAATTCGTCGGCTAAGGTTAAATTAATAAATAAAATAAATAAATAACTATAGCCGACGAAATTAGGGTATTTCGTCGGCTAAGGTTAAATTAATAAATAAAATAAATAAATAACTATAGCCGACGAATTACCCTAATTTCGTCGGCTAAAGTTATCTTCCCTCCTCCTCCTCTTCATCTTTCCTCCTCCTCCTCCTCCTCTTCATCCTCCCTCTCCTAACCTTCTCCTCC
The DNA here is from genome assembly GCA_951800085.1 of Comarum palustre. NCBI lineage: Eukaryota > Viridiplantae > Streptophyta > Magnoliopsida > Rosales > Rosaceae > Comarum > Comarum palustre. Next base: position 2,087,963 of record OX637590.1, read on the forward strand.
TCCTCCTCCTCCTCTTCATCCTCCCTCTCCTAACCTTCTCCTCCTCCTCCTCCTCTTCATCTTCCTTCCTCCTCCCTCTCCTAACCTTCTCCTCCTCCTTACTCCTTTTTCGGTGTAAAAATGAAAAAGAAGTAAAATTTTTAATCAAAAATACAATAAATTAAAAAAGAAAAAAAATATGAAAAAATTAAAAAAAAAAAACTATAACCGACGAAATACCCTAAAATTCGTTGGCTAAAGTTTTTAAAAAATAATAATTACATAAAAAAAATAATAACTTTAGCCGACGAATTTTAATAAAATTCGTCGGCTAAAATTAAAAAAAAAACTATAGCCGACGAATTACCCTAAAATTTGTCGGCTAAAGTTTTTTTTAAAAAATAATTACATAAAAAAAATAATAACTTTAGCCGACGAATTTTATTTAAAATTCGTCGGCTAAAGTTAAATAAATAAATAAAAATAATAGCTATAGCCGACGAAATTTAATAAAATTCGTCGGCTAAAATTAAAAAAAATAATAATAATAACTATAGCCGACGAAATACCCTAAAATTCGTCGGCTAAAGTTAAATAAATAAATAAAAATAATAGCTATAGCCGACGAATTTTAATAAATTTCGTCGGCTAAAGTCCAGAAATTAAGCGACGAAAAATTTATTCGTCGGCTAAATAAATGACTTTAGCCGACGATGAACAGTAATTTCGTCGGCTATAGTGTTGGTCGACGGATTTTGCCCGACGACTTCTTAGCCGACGAAATTTAAGGTTTAGCCGACGAAAAAATTTCGTCGGCTAAAGTGGTTGTTCTGGTAGTGCCCGAAACGCCAAACTCTGCCTAGCCAAGTATTTCACAATTGAGAATAATCTCTGCAACACTTTCCTCCAATGCTCTTTTTCTTTGTTGATTTTTTCTTGCACAACTTTGTCAATTGTTTCACTTTTTCTCAACTTTTCACCCAAATCAACCCAAATAATCATATGAGAGATATGCTCTGGACTTTTCTCGTGCATTTTCAGTTTTGCACTCATATGCTGCCAATCATTTGATCCCTCATGTGCTAACTGACTTGGTTGATGTCTTGTTTTGAACAACTTGCAACAGAAACAAAAAACTCTATCAAGATCTTTACATTATACCAACCAATCTCGATGATGCTTCTCTCCATTTGGTAAAGACCGATTGTAAAATTCAGAAGAGAAACACCTATTCAATTTATCTTTAGGCCCTTTTCCAGACAAAAGATCTCTAACAGGACCTTTCTCTACTAGTAAATTTTTCCATTTAAAATCAAGACTATCCCAATTTCTAGGATCAGAGATATTGAAAGGAATTGAACTGACTAAATCAACATCTTCAATTTCAACTGGTTCTTCCACAAGTTCTTCAACCGGTTCTTCTGTCGACTCTTCCGCTGCTTCCTCCACAGGTTCTTCAATCGGCTCTTCCGCCGCTTCCTCCACAACCTGTTCTACATCTTCTTCAACATCATAAAATTCTTCGTCAGGAATTTGATCCCGATTGGCTGCATGATCTGCATCTTCCGCCGCTTCCTCCATAACTTTATCTACATCATCTTCAACATCATTCAATTCTTCGTCGGGTCTCTGCTCTTGATTGGCTATATCTTCAATAACTAAATTCTGTGGCTTCTTAATGAGAAATTGACGCATAGCCCCCTTTTGAGAGTTTGTCAATTTCTCTATTCTTCTTGTCTTTCGAATCTTAGAATGACCAGATGGATATTTCCTTGTAGGAGCCATGAATCCAAAACGAAGTAGGTGAGGGGGTTTGACTATTTGAGCGGTGGATGAGTTTTTGGCTGTTTGGTTTGGGGAAGAGACAGAGAACTGAGAGAAGGTGAGAGTTTGACTAATTGAGTGGAGGATGAGTTTTTGATTGTTTGGTTTGGGGAAGAGACAGAGAACTGAGAGAAAGTGAGAGTTTGACTTTTGAGATGAGAGAATGGTGTAATTGGTGTTCTCGATGTGGTGGCCTGGTGGGATGAGTGGATGAGAAAAGGTGTTATAATTATCTATATGCTGAGTTAAAAAAACGTAAGAGTTGAGTTTTGAACCCAAGATCTCACAGCCAACAAATCTGAAAAAAAAAACCGAACTATCCAACTGATCTAGCACAAACCACGCTAGATATTAGATTATTCATTTTATTTATTATATAAACAGTATAAAGTAGCAGATTGGGGCCTCGCCGGATTGGGGGCCTTGTGCTGGCGCACCAACCGCACAGCCCCATGACCGGCCCTGGTTGTGTTCCACAAAACTTAGCTCGTCTCAACAGTTCACGACATGTGATCATGGGTTGGCTTGTCACACTTCCTTAGACTGACTTGTAGCCCAAGAACAAATACGCAAATGTTGTGCTCAAACAGATTTGAAATAAAATAATTAAAAATCAAAGCAACCACATTTGAATCTGCATAAGAAAGACATAGCAGATAAGATAGATATAACAGGGGTACCTATCAAATCTAGATGGCAAGTAGGGCTGCCATCAGTAGCTGCCATCAGTAGTGAAAGAATGTGATGCACATGCATGTAACTACCTAATCCCTATGAGGTCAGTTAAGTACTTCATTCTTCACTTGTTTAGTCCATGCTGATTACTTTGAGCATTCCTTGCTATCATACTACAACATGTAGTCCGAATCCTTATGTTTTGATCATAAAGGGATAGCCAACCATTCTTGTACCAAAAATCTCTTCCTTTGACATTCCTGATCAAAACACATCTTCAAAGGTTGTGCTTGTTTGAACAAAGATCAAAAACTACTAACACCTGTACAAAACACCTTAAGAACAAGTGAAGGTATAGAGGGCCAAAAACTCTTTATGAAACAACAACTGTGGGATACCAAGACAATCATGCATCAAAACCAATAGATTAGCATAAACAATCATGCACATAAGTTATGAAGCAAACACAACAGCATTCATAGTGAAACAGAGTTTTAACAAACATAACAGCCCTACAACTACAACTAGTTTCCCCTTTTTGGCAGTGAATGCTAAAGGGAAACAGAGAACATTAGATCAATTGTTTGAACAACAACCAATACTGAGAATGGAAATAAAACAACAACATGAAAACCAAAAAGTATAACAGATCATTTGTCTTCATCATCATCATTGGCCCTACCAACTAGAATATCATCATCACTCTCGCTATCATGACCAAAAGAAGGAGGTGTATCCTGAGTAGACACTGTGGAGGAGCCGGAAGTATCCCCATCTCGACGTCCCGCTTCTTCGCTTAAGTATCCCAGCTAACTGCTGCTTGAAGGAAGAGAATTTTCGGTTAAAGACTTCACTAAACCCAAGCCCAGCCTTATGCATGGACTGATCCACAATCACCTTGATTTTCCTCTTCAGCAAGGTCTGCTCCATGTTCTCCACATACATGCCGTCTTGGGCCACAGATTTGACGAGTGTAACACGATCAACAAGAGTAACAGTCAGAGCCATTGCATCATCACCATGGAAGGGAACATCACTCTTGAGGAAGAGCAGGGTATAACTGCAGGGAATACAATAGAACTAGAGGCAGAAAGATAACGTTTCAAAGCAGCTCTAGCAATAGCTTGGAAAATATAGTACTCAGCAGGGAAGATTGGCTTAGACTAGTCACAAAAATAAGCAATCAGAGTAGCTTGCTCATGAGTAATCGTGCTGGTTTGAGTGGTGGGAGTAAGAAGAGACCGGACAAGGAAAGCCATGAACTTCTACCACTCGGTCATAAAACAGCTGGACATATAAGTCTTTGGAATTGGCTCAGTGGGGGTAACAGAGTACATGAGAGAGGCAAGAATGTCAATAGTCACTTGGTCTATGAATTAGAAGACCCGATTCTTGTACCAACAATGCTGGCATTAGAAGGTCATTCTACTTCGAAGTATGCAGCTGAAGTTGGGTCTCAAGAGAGTGATTTTGCTATCGAGTCTTCTGGTTCTGATAGCTTTAGGGATCATCCCTTTGAGTAGTTTGATCTGATTGGGTTCTGTAATAAGTCAGACGATTTTGACAGTTCCGAGTTAATGATCATAACGTGTATTTTTGAGTTTATAATATTAAAATGACTTATGTCACATGTAGGTTGTTTTGTATAACTCTTCATTTACGTTGCTCTCACTAGTGTGTTATGTTTATATTGTTCTCCTACTGTTCCATGATCAATAAAATGACTTAGAGTCCTTCTTCTAAATAATAAACAATTTAGTTATATAATATATATATTATTACTTTTCAGAAAAGTCAATAAATTTCTAATTTAACTTGGATACAATTTTGCATTCTCTTTTCTTTTAGTTAGTTTGGATTTTTTTTGTGTAGAGTTTTGATATTGTTTGCCTCAAAAATCGTCTTGGCCTAAAAAGGGAGGCCAACCAGTAGCAAGACGACTCAGCTAGCGTTAAAAGTTTAGAGACTACGGGAATAGTAAGCCGCTCACACTGCCCAAACCGTCGCCTAGATAGTCTATATTGTCGCCGTACAGGAGTATAATGCAGCGATATATGCCACCCAGCAGGCCCAGCAGCACCAGATGTTCCAGTACTTGTAGGAGTTTACAGCTGCCCAACTTTAGGGACTTCCGGCTCCATCCATGCCTACGCCTATACCGCTACCTCAGCTGCCGCAACCTCCTCAGCAGCAACCTCCTCCGCGGTAGCCCCTAAATCGGATCGATATAGATTTTATATAGTAGATCAATTATATAGTTTTATATGTTGATGAACAATTTTTAAATATTTTAATGAAAAATGTGTTTTGTCACAATTTTTGGTGTTGTTGGTTATATGGAATTGTTTTGGTGCATTTAGTAGGTTGCTTGGAATGGTAATATAGAAATTTCGGGTTTTCTTGTTGGAATTGACTTATAGCCGACGAAACTTGCCATAATTCGTCGGCTATAGTATTTTATTTTTAAGGTTTAACCGACGAATTATGGCAAATTTCATCGGCTTTAGTAGGGTTTAGCCGACGAAACTTGCCATAATTCCTCAGCTAAAGTATTTCAAATTATTTTAATTTTAATTTTTTTATTATTTATTTAAATTATTCTTTAACCGACAAAAACTAGTCTGCTATAGTTGTTTTTATTTTATGTTATTTTTTTATTACATACTTTAGCCGACGAAATATTGTCTGTTTCGTCGGCTAAAGTCTAAGACTATGGTCGACGAAATGTTGTATCGTCAGCTATAGTCTTAGACTTTAGCCGATTAAACAGACAAGATGTTCGTCGGCTAAAGTCTGGAACATTAGCCGATGATGACTTCTAATTTCGTCGGCTAAAGTCATAGTCGACGACTGTTTCCCGACGAACTCATAGCCGACGAAGGGTCGTCGACTATGATCTTAGCCGACGAATTTCATTAAAAGGCCAACGAAACTTTTTCGTCAGCTAAAGTGCTTGCCCTTGTAGTGACTTGAAGAACAATAGTCCTTTTATAATGTAGAGAATTCATAGAGAATTTGGTTGAGTTTGTATTGAAGTATTTGAGTTGGTCAGGGACCTTTTATAATGTGGTTGATGGTCGAATATATACAATTACAAACTTACAAAAAGGAAAGAGAATACAATCAAATATTTGAATTTCGGTCTTAATGACCGGCGCGGAATAATAATATGCTTCATATTACTCGTTCCTTAATCGCACCATATTCACTTCTTTCTTGAGACGCCGTTAAAAGCGATTTGCTAATTATCCTGATCATGAAATATAGTCATCAATGCATTCAAATGATTGCATCTCGGTTACTTTCTTCAATTGTATATCGGCAATTATTTGAAATCGTCGTTATTTCTTTTCACGATCATATATCGGCAATTATGATAAATTTGCCGTTATTTCTTTCTTTGAATATTATATATATATCATTGTTATTTCTTACCACAATTATATATTGACAATAATGATCAATTACCGTTATTTCTTTCCTCGAATATATATCGGCAATGATTATAAATCATAGTTATTTTTTTCTCTTTCAATTTCTTCTCTAAATGTTAATATCTAATAGAATTTTATTATGAAATTCTATTAAGATATCACTCATAAAGGACCAAAACTTTCTTATCTATAGGCCAAGATTTCAATGGCCGATTTACCAAAATCAGATGCGAACAGATATAAGAATTGATATATTGTGAGTGCCCCAGTTGAAATCGAATCTTGGCTCTATGTTATCCTTATTATGGAATGGATAAAAGTTGTAATGACTGTCCATAGAAAACTAACACATACCCAAGAACAAGCCATTTTTTCCCAAATGGATCCTAGCTAGAATTCCGACTAATCATGTTAACTGAGGTTTCATATTTTAAACAAGTCCCAATATCGTGTATGATTGTGCTATAATTGGAAACATCAGTCTCGTGAGTTATGACGTTACTGCATCACATGTAAATGATGTCTCCTTACTCTAAGATATTTGACGTATATAATGGCAGCAGAAAGAGAAGTAACCAAACACCAAAACAAACACAAGCCATTTTTAACAAAGGGAAATAAGCATGCAACCTAGCTATCTCATTGATCAATTTGTAGTTATTCTATTTCATCATCGATATTTATTCTCAAAGAAAACAAAGTCGGGCGGGCATTTACTTTCTCCTGAGGGGAAGTTGCAACCGAAGTCTAAAGAACGTGAAACTGATAAATGGAAAAATATAACCTTCTGCTCTGTACCTGTAATCTGGAAAAGCCAAAAAATGAAAATAAATATTGAAACCTCTCTTCAGTTTTGTTTTATTTTGACGGCAACAAACACATGTTCCAAGTTAAACGCTCAAGCTGTTCTCTCAAGAAAAAACGCACTGATCCCAGTTTGGCTCTCGCGCCCTTTTGACCCAAAAAAAACCAAAGGGAAGAGACAGACCCCCACTTGTGACCAACAACAGAACAACTATAGTGAGTGATAACTAAAGCGAATCCAGGTAAATCCCAGTTGCCTTTGGATGGAGGACTCACTAGTAGTCACACGTAAGGATAAATAAAAAGAAAGATTCTTTTTGGAGTTTTTGAGATGATGAAGGAGCAGAAGAATTGTAATGCAACAGTTAGATTGTTTGGAAAAAAACACGGTCCTCCTCCCCTTTTGAAATAAAACACAATGAGTTGAAAAGATTTGATCTTTTTTCGGTTACTGTTGAAAAAATGTGATCTTTACTCTTTAGCTTCTGGGTCTGAATGGTATATTAGAGATTGCGTCAATATCTTTGAGGATAGGAACAGAGATTTGAGTAAGGAAACTAGAAGAACACGGTTCCTGTTATAGAGGGATAGAGATTATTCAGATTAAGATGAAAGAAGTAGTGCGGTTATGTTAGAATTTTAGCCTGGCTTTGACAGTTACTAGATTATTGTAAATTTCCAAAGAAACAGATTCGAGTAAATCCAGTAGGGAGGGTTTAAGATTTAAACAAAAAAATAATCGAGAAATTCTTGGGCCCTTTATAGCTGTATATATAGAGCCCCTCAAGCTCTGTCTCACAGAAGAAGCAGAGCCATGAATAAGAAGCAGAGTGTGTCATTGTTGTTGTTGTGGGCACATTTGCTTCTGATCAGTGCAGTTGATGGAGCTAAATCAAGCAACTACGTTTCTGCAGTGGGAGACCCAGGAATGAGAAGAGATGAGCTGAGAGTGGCCTTGGAAGCTTGGAACTTCTGCAATGAAGTTGGTGAAGAGGCAACTGGAATGGGTAGCCCAAGAGCTGCAGATTGCTTTGATATCGTAGGTAAGCCTCCAGAACCAATGGGTTTTGCTTTAATATTCTGTTTATTGGAGAATACCACTTCAGTCAGTAGCCATTGGTTATAATCTACCATGTGTTTGATGATTGTCCTCATATATTGCTGTCTTCTTTGTTTGCCACCATTATTATATTGTGTGATGATTGTTGGGCTTGTTGTAACGGAGCAGATGGTTCTCTACACCATAAAGTGAATGCTAGTGACAACAAACTGGGATTGGGTATGCACTTCCCTGGGTTGAGCAAACATGACGAGAACAGTGTAGACATCTATGCAGCGAGGAAGGAGGAGCGTCTGGGGTGTTTGTGCCAAGTTTCGGATACTCCGAGACCTTGGCAATTTTGGATGATTATGTTGAAGAACGGAAACTTTGACACAAAGTCTTCTTTGTGTCCTTCGAATGGGAAAAGGATTGGTCCATTTTCGGAACCAGGAAGGTTTCCTTGCTTTGGTAAAGGGTGTATGAACCAGCCCACTGTGAATCACCAAGAGACTCAGCTTTTGGGTGATGGCACCATGATTGGAGGCTTCAATGGGACCTATGATTTGGGGTCTGATATTGAGGCTGGACTTGATGGTATCTCTTTTTATGAGGTGGTTTGGCAGAAGAAACAAGGGGAAGGGAGTTGGATGTTCCATCATAAGCTCAAGACTTCAAAGAAGTACCCATGGCTCATGCTTTACCTCAGAGCTGATGCAACAAAAGGATTTTCTGGGGGCTATCACTATGATACAAGAGGAATGCTCAAGACTGTAAGTAGAAGTTTTAGCTATATTTTAATTTCAAGTTGATTCCTGATTTGCCTTTTCTTTTGTTTTTTTTTGAGAAGGTTCCTGATTTGTTTTCTAGCTATAATCAGAAACTGCAAGATTGTTTTGATTAGAATCTGTTCTTATTGCAATATGCTTTGTTGTTTTGAGTATGAACAGCTGTTGTTTGACAAGTGAGATAGGAACAAAGGAAGGCCATAATTGGATGGCTGGTAATCTGTCATTGTCCTTTTTTGCATGAGTTTTACTTATTCACTTTTTGAATAAGATTTCATGCCAAAACCTGTCTCTACGGGTGGGCATGAGACTACATGGGACGGGATTGAGGTCAACCCATATCCTGTCTTGGCTGTTACACATAAACGGGATCAGGACAAACCTTACATTTTTTAGATTTGATCATGTAAGGCCTAATCCCGGATGAGACGGGACATGATCGGGATGAGACGGGTCTAATCCCGGTCATCGTGCATCAATTTCTTTTCTTATGAAAAATCATACAGTTTCATTTGAAATTTTATCTAGGTGTTTTCAAAAGATTTGTAGTAGGCATCTTAAAATTCATTCTAGAATTTGAATAACTTAAAAATGATTTTACTATATTAAATTATGATTTTTTAAAGTTTAGAGTCTACATCAGTAAATTCTGAGATTATGAACCAGTTGGCATCTTTTAAAAAACTTTATATATTGATTGCTATTTAAGATTAATGTCTTCATTAAAGTTACAGAGCACATCCTAAAGATTAATTGAGAGTTGGAATCCCTTAAAAATATGATTTCTACAATTAGTTATGAATTTTGAAAGTTAGACGGGACGAGCCTAATCCCAGCCATGCTTTAGTTTTGTTTCCTCTTGAAATCATACAGTTTAATTTGAAATTTTATCTATGTGTCTTCATAATATTTGTAGTACACATCTTAAAATTCATTCCAGAATTTGAATTACTTGAAAACAAGTTTTCAAGATTATGTTATGATTTTTTAAAGTTTAGAGTCTGTATCTGTAAATTCTAAGATTCTTAACCAGTTGGTTTCATTTAAATACTGTATAAATTGGTTGGTTATTTAAGATTAGTGTCTTCATGAATGTTACAGAGGACATCCTTAAGATTAATTAAGAGTTGGAATCCCTTAAAAATAAGGTTTCTAAAATTAGTTATGAATTTTAAAAGTTAGACGGGAGGAGCCTCATTCCAGCCATCTGGCATTAGTTTCATTTCCTCTTGAAATCGTACAATTTTATTTGAAGTTTCATCTAGGTATCTTCATATGATTTGTAGTAGACATTTTAAGGTTCATTTCCGTATTTGAATCACTTAAAAATGAATTTTCTAGATTAAGTTATGATTTTTTTAAACGTTAGGGTCTGCGTTAGTAAATTATGCATATCAATTCTGAGATTTTGTACTAGTTTACTTATTTTCAAAAAGTATACAAATTGGTTTCTTATATGAGTTTAGTGTCTTCATGAAAGTTATAGAAGACATCTTAAAGACCAATTGAGAGTTTAAATCTCTCGAAAATAAAATTTCTATAATTAGTTATGAATTTTTAAAGTTAGACGGGTCGGGACGGGACTTAAAATTTCAGTTCCACGTCTCGTCTCGTTGTTTCTCTAACTGGATGAGATTAGGTTTTTAGTTTCAAATCTCGCCTGAATCGGGATGAGACCAGGATTTATGGGATTTATGCCCACCCCTACTTGTCAGAGTTGTTATTAACTTTCAATTTCTTGATTCCTAGACCAGTGTGAGTTGTGATGCTCTGATCTAGTGAAGGTCACACCTGTTTGAGGCAATTGAATGAGCTTTTTGCACAAGACATGTTTTTGTAGTTTAATATTTTCATTTTGACATCAATTACACACCAATAGGTCTTAAAGGCCTTTATCCTGGATAAGATTGTTCTTTCACAACTAGATTCATTATAAGGTCCATAAGTCTTTGATTATCCAACTGATGGTACACATTTGGTATTGGCCTTGCTTTGTATTTAAGATATTGCTTCTAACTAAAGGATCAGCAACTTACAGTTAAGTTTTGTTTTCATTACAGCTTCCAGAGGGGCCAAATTTTAAGGTGAGTCTGACTTTGGATATCAAAAAAGGCGGAGGACCTAAGAGCCAGTTTTATCCACTACTAGAAATAACCCTTTTAGAGACGAGTTTTTTTGAGACGGACCAATTTTTCGTCTCTCAAACACACAATTTGGGACAAATTTTTTCATTCTGTCCTTAAAAGTTTCGTTGTCCAAATTTTGTCCCTTCAACGTTTTTAGGGACAAATGAATTTCAATTGGGGACGAAAAAATATTTGTCTCAAAATTTAATTAGAGATGAGAGTCAGATTGGTCTCCTAAATTTTGTTTTATTTTGTAAAGATTGGTGAGGAGAGAGTTTGAATTGATCGAATAGGATTAGGGACGAAAATTTTTGTCCCTAAATTTGTTGCGATATATTTGTTTTTACTTCAGCTTTTTTGGACTTTTGTGTTACCAAAATACCCCCTATTAATACACTACATTAAGTATACGTTTATTGAAGGATAAACAAGTAATTAAATAACACCCTTTTTTTTTCTTTGCAAACACAAAATCTTTTTTTCTTTTGGCGTAAAGAAAGCAGAACATATATAGACGCCAGCTGCAAAAGAAAACTGGGCAAGTTAGCACAGCACTATCACTGAGAAGGAAGTCATTGGATTCCTGATGAAGCTGAAGTCGCTCTCTTTCCCGGTGGATAATCCGCCGCTTTCCGTAATCGCGGCGGCCAAGCTCGCTGGGGTTTCGGTCCCCGCCGACGTCTCTCTCGCCCCCGGTTCTCCTCCCGTTCTTCACTTTTCCGACGGGTAAAAAATCCTCCCTTACTATGCTTTCGTTTAGATTCTTATCTCTTCAGGGATTTTCATTTGCTTTGATTCTTAGGCGAAATCTGCGCGGCGTTTTGCCGCTTCTTTGTTATTTCGGTCGTATCTCCGATCTGTGTTTTCTGTGAACTCGAGAAAAACACAGAAACTATGGAGGACAAGTTTTCATCATGGAGATCGGCGGGTTCAGAACCCAATCTTCTGGGCAAACACAAGATTTCGATTGGAATCTTTGTTTGCTTCGTGATGATGGAGATTTCGTGATGATGGAGATTTCGATTGCTTCGTCAGAGGACCCAATTATGGATTCGGGAGAATGAGGTAATCACCTATATCGTGTTTAATATGGATCACCTACAAACCTCTTTGATTTAGGATAATTAGGACCCAGGCCATACGTATCTACAATATATCTTCAAGACCTACCTCTCCTTTATATTTATATTTTTTTTGGAAATGAAGTAATTCGATCTAATAAGTTGTTTTATTTTTCCAATTCCAATATTAAAAAATTATCCCGGTGTTTTTTCGGCGGGATTTAGCGGGAAGAGGAAGTGATTGAGCGGGAAGAGGGATAAGGATCGGATTAGCGGGAAGTGATTCAGCGGAAGGATTAGGTCTCTATAAACTAGGATCTGTTTCCTTATATGTATTGCGTCTCATCACTCTCGTCTTCTCCACACAAGGCGATACACCAATAGCTCCCAGCAACAAGGTCTCTATCATGATATGCCTTTTCTCTATTAGTTTCCTTTGGCCTAGTCTCTTGAATTACTAGGTGATTTAATGTGTTTTTTCATTAAAGATATGATTTTGTGCTTGATTGCTTGTTTTGTTTGGTTGGATATTGAGAACCCAGTTGAGCGTTTATCTTGAATTGGATGATTGATCACTGAATGTAACCATATTTGGGGAGGATTGTGTTGAAGGGTATATCGTGTTTTAACTTAATGCGATTGCTTCAGCTTAAATTATCAACTTGAATTGGATATAATAGATGTAGCTTTTAATGGTCTATTAAAATTTGATCTCATTCTGTGCCCTGTTCAGCTTTATACAAGTGTTTGATAGTTTAGTTAAGTTTATGGGCGTTTCTAACTGGAAACAAAGTTAAAATACAGGGGTTGCTATATTCTTTTGTCGAATGTTGAGTTGTGTTCTGTTGTTGGAAACCTGTATGATCAATTTCTTGTTCTGGGCAAATGTTAATTGTTTGAAGAAGACTACTTTCCAATTTTAACTGAATTGTCAAGCTCCAAATTTTCTCCAGTGTTTTGCTAAATGTCAGTATGCTGCTTATGTAGTTTCGCCTATTTGTAGTAACCTGGAATACCGCTTCTTTTGCATTGCAGGTATAGCAATCAGTGACTTCCTTGCATCACAATGGACAGGTAGAATCTTATTGAATTTACTCGGATCATAATGAATGAATCTTTATCTGTATACAAGATAAACGATGAAGGTTTACCTTTAATTATAATATAAGCACTACTTACATGTCTTTGTCAATCTAGAAGGAGGGTTGGCTGTTTCTGTTTATATTGGTTTAAGTGTGGCTTTTTTTGCTGAATGAAATTGATTAGTATGGAAATGATGGGCTTCTAGAGTAGTGGCAGGAAAGCTTCATGTGGTGGGATATCTGGAATTGCATAAAAGCTTCATGTTAAGATTTCTGCTAGTTGTTGAATCATGCTTCATTTACTTGTTCATGTAGTAATTTGTACGTGTGTTTTAATGTTTTTTTTTCTTTCATGTTGTGTATTAGGATGCTGAAACAGACCAAGAAAAGGAGGTTATCAAGGGCAAGTCAGCCACAACAATTCACTCAGGCTCAGCCGCAACAATTCACTCAGACTCAGCCACAACAATTCACCCAGTCTCAGCAACACACTCAATCTCAGCCACGCAGGCTGAAACACCGACGCGTTCAACCACTGCCTTACCAACAGCCTCCTCCACAGGCACATCATTCAACTAAGGAAAAACATCCGAGTAAGTCACTTGAAATTTTATATAAAGATGCACTATTATTATAGATACATGCTTACAATGAATTGATTGTTCTTTTCTTTCGTAGAAAAAGTGAGTCCAGAAGTGGCATCTTCACAGGTGAAGAAAACTCGAGGCATAACAAGGGGTCTGGGCACTCACAATATTGTCAATGCAACAAAAGTGTTAATTCCAATTCGTATGGATCCGGAACAAAAACTCCCTCAGACTGTCAAAGCTAATGCTCTGTTTAGTTCTGAGATTGGATCGCAAACGCGCAAACTTGCTCCACTTACTGTCAAGACTTGGAAAAAGGTCTCTGAAACTGATAAAACAGCTATCAGAACAGCTCTAGCGGTACGTAAGTTACTTTATATGCTTCCTATTTTGTAGATCATTTTGCTGTGAACTCACTTGGTTTTTTTGTTTTCATATCAGATCAAATTTGATTTCGATGAAAAAGACCCTGAAATATTGAAACACATTGAGGCTAAGATGTCGAAGTCGTACGGACAATGGAAATGCAAGCTTCACAACCATTTTAAACTCCATGCTGATGACATTGAGTATGCACGTGCACACCCTCCTCTAGAAAAATTGTGGGGTAAAAGGCAAATGGCAGAGTGGGAGTATTTATGCGATGAATTGTACACTAATGAGGGTTATCAGGTATATACATACATTATTGAGTGTTGTTTTACTAATGAAGAAAGAGCATAGGCCTATGACCAGGGAGTATGAGTTTTATGCTACCATCTCTTTTGTGATTCACTCTTGCAAAGCTTCTTTTATATTTGAGATTATATTTTTACTTAACGCAGAAACGCTGCAAAACCAATGCTGAAAATCGAAGCAACTTAAAATACAATCATTGTGGGGGTTCACGGCCATTCCAAAAACACATGGAAGCTACACTAAAGGTAAATAACTGATCTTGTTTAATTTCTCTGAGTCAAAGAAGTTGAACATACACAATCATTTGTAAGTGTTTCATGATTGTGCAATTTACTTTGTGAGCAAATGCAGAAGGGTAAGGACCTGACAATCATTGAGAATTGGGGTATCATGCATCAACACCAAGGTGGCTTGGGTACATGGGTCAATGATGAAGCAGCAAAAATAGGTGTAAGTACTATTGAATCATATTGCAATTCACTATGAGAGAAACATATGATCTATTGATGTGTAATAAGCTTATTTCTCATTGTTTCAGAAGAAAATGTTAGATGAACTGGAGGAGGTAAAGCAAAATTTGGCTGGACTTCAGAGTATCTCAACTGATGAAATCTCAGTTCCTCTTCCAACACAATTGGAGATTCTAAAGAAAGGAGTTGGAGCCATGAAGGGTAAGACCATCAAGGGCTTGGGATACGGTCCTCATAGGCAAGATACTTATACTGCTGCTAGTTCGAACAGAAATGATAAGTACACAACGGATGAGTTGATGTTTGCACTGGGAAATATGGCGGCGCAAATAGATGAACTGGAAGCCAAGTTTGCGGCTTATGTGAAAGAAAATACGTCTCCCCATGGGGAGGGAGAACCTTTTGAAGATGAGGGAGAACCTTCTGAAGATGAGGAGGGAGAACCTGCTGAAGAAGAGGAGGGAGAACCTTCTGAAGATGAGGAGGTAGAACCTGCTGGCCACATGCATTGAGTTGAAACCTGCTGGCCACATGCATTGAGTTGATTAAGTTTTTATAGATTTTCATTTGTTTGGTTGTTGTTTCGTTTCTTTCTTAGTTGACTGAGATGCTTTTGTTTTGTTTTGTCCTAATGTTCATTTTGAAATCTGCGTAAAATTTCCTTAATTTCGTTATCTTTGGATTGTGAGATTAATCATGTTTTGTGTTTATAAACCCATGTGCTTCAGATTGATCAACTTCTGCATCTCATTGAACAAAACGTGTAACTTTCAAAATCTTAAAACGAGAATATATTTTTTTTAAGGCAAAAACGAGAATTTCTAAGATAGCTAAATTGCACAGAATGTGGAAAATAATATTTCATTAATTAATATAGTATTTTACCTACCTACCCTTGTAGATGAATGTGGTTTCACTATCATGCCTATAAGGGGTATTTATGTAAAAATAAAATGCTCTCATTTTTACGATGATTTATGTAATAAAGTAATACTACAAAACATAACCTCAGGTAACGCCTCTGCCCAACTGACCCAGATGAAACGTTAGGACATAAACAGGAGGAAAGACAGTTAAACGGTTAAACCATAGTAAGGGGGGATGAAAAGTGACGTAGATCGAGAAGCTAATCGATCCACCGTGGACATATAATGTTTGAAGATTAAAGTAGCAAGAAATGTTGGTGAGATTTAAAGTAGTAATTAGATCTCTTCGCCTAGATTTCATTCCTCACTTTCATAAGAATACAATTTACTCGAAATATGAGGTGGATATGGTTCACCCATATATTATATGATGTTTCTCGAATTTCTCTTAGTGGAAATCTTATATACTTATATTTCGAGAAGTGCTCTTCTTAATTGAATTCTTTTGAAGGAGTACTTCACAACCTACATTTGAAGAGATTACTCACTTAGGTGTCTCTTAACTCGGATTTTACTCCTCGTTCTAATTTCTCTCGAATAAAATACTCTATATATAACGACTCCAATGGACATATAATGCTTGATGATTAAAGTAGCAAGAAAAGTTAGTGAGATTTAATTTTTAATTTTTTTTTCTTTACAAATTCTTCTTATACAGATTTTCTAAATCGGGCAGTTCTTACATGATAATAATTAAATCAAAAGTTTAGGGTTTAGGGTTTAGGGGTTAGGGGTTCAAATCTGCTTTACCGCTTGTGTATCTTTCCTTGAATCCCTATATAATTTTGACATCTGACAATTCGTTGTTTTTTTTTCTTTTTTGTTTTTTTGAGAATCCTGGCAATTCGTTGCTCAGTCATATAGACTTTATTAAACTCTTAATCACTTCTTCATCGAAAAAAAACTCTTAAATCACTCGTATAGATAACTTTTAACTCTGCTCCAACTCTATCTCGTGATCCTTCTCGCTCCGATCAAATCTCAGCCACCATACACCTTACCGGAACGGCGCCGCCTCAATCTCCTGCTCTTCCCCTCTCTCCGGCTCCGCCTCAAAGTCAAATGGTTCACTTTGATTAGGTATTCTTCTCCGCTTCAGATTTGTTCTCCTCCCAAAAATCTTCTGGTGCGTTCTCTTCCTCTCCCTCTCCCTCCGATTCGCTTTCCATTAATTGAAAGCTTTGTCTTATTCTAGGTTTGATTTAATTCTCGATTAAACTTATGGGTTTCTCGATTTCGAGTTTGGTTGTTGGCGTTCATGTTTCTGAACCAAATTTTGTTTATTCTCGAAGAACCAGGGGCTTGTATTGCCTCTCATTGTTTCAACTTTCAAGCAGATATTCATTCTCCATTCGGTAAGTAATCAGGCTCTTGGAATTGTGGTTATCTAGTTGGTTTGTTATGGTTTCTGGTTATTCAGTTTAAAGTTGTGAATTCAACTTTGTTTGTAAATGTCAGGGGATCCACAATGGATAGAGGGTGGATTCATTCTCGAAACAAACTCAGCCAAGAATACATTGATGGTATTCAGTCTTTCATTGACGTTGCACAACATCATCTGGATGCAAACAATGAGACATTATGTCCTTGTGTTAAGTGTCAGCTCCATGAACCACATTCTCTTTCGGTCATAAGGTACCATTTGAGTAGCAATGGGATGGCAGTGACTTATAAGACATGGACTGAACATGGAGAAAAAAACATGCCGCAAATGGATGTTGGCGGTCAAGCAGAGCGTGGACCCAATGATGATGTCTTCGATATGTTAAGTGATTTATACCCACAAGGAAACCTAATGGAAGAGGATTTAGATGGGGAGGATGCTTCGTTGGGAAGTAGTCAAGAACATGCTGAGATGGACACTGGTTCCAAAATAGACATGGCAGAAGCTTATGAGTTAGCTGATAAGTTTGAAAAATTACTGGCTGAGGCTGAACGAGAGTTCTTTCCTGGTTCTCCAGTTACTGTTTTGACGGCTATGGTATGGCTGATGCATTGCAAGGTTCTAAATCATTGGACTAATAAATCCTTTGATATGTTGTTGGGGATATTGATTCTGTGTTGTCCGAAGCCTAATAGCATTCCGGCATCATTCTATGAAGCTAATAAGATGCTGAAGAGTCTGGGTTTAGGATATGAGAAAATCGAAGTTTGCAAGTATGATTGTGCATTATTTTACAAGGAGAATAAAAATGAACAGAAGTGTCCAATTTGTGAAGAGCCAAGATATAAAGCTACTGCTGATTCAGATGATGATGAGGAAAAGAAAAAGAAAATCCCTCACAAAGTGCTACGCTATTTTCCATTGAAGCCCAGATTACAAAGGTTGTTTTTGGCAAAACATACGGCTTCTAATATGAGGTGGCACAGCACTAAAAGATTGGATGTAGCTGGTACTATGAGTCACCCGGCAGATTCTATTGCATGGAAGGAATTTGATAGGATGTATCCCAACTTTGCAGAAGAGCCACGAAATGTTAGATTAGGCCTAGCTACTGATGGATTTAATCCGTTTGGCAACATGAACGTTTCTTACAGTATGTGGCCGGTGATAGTGGTTCCGTATAATTTACCGCCTTGGATGTGTATGAAGAAACAATATTCGATGATGACTTTGCTGATTCCAGGGCCAAATGCACCAGGTAAAGACATTGATGTCTTTTTGCGTCCTTTGATTGATGAACTTAAGGAGTTATGGGACAGTGGTGTCCAAACTTACGATAAATCTACTGACACTAATTTTACCTTAAAAGCTTCTGTACTATGGACTATTAACGACTTCCCAGCTTACGCCAATTTATCAGGTTGGAGCACAAAGGGTTATCTGGCATGTCCTGTATGTAATGAAAGCACCATATCTCAGGCTTTAAGAAATAAACCCTGTTACATGGGACATCGATGTCGGTTGAGGAAAAATCATCCATGGCGCAAACTTGCTCACCTATTCAATAATGAAGTTGAGACGAGAGGTCCCCCAAAAGAGTTGTCTGGTGATGACATATTGCTTCAGCTTGCTCAGCTTCGACCTTGTAGGCCTGGTAAACACCCAAATAACCCTGATTTGAATAGGAAGCGAATACCAGCTGAACTGAATTGGACAAACAAGAGTATATTTTTTGAGTTGGAGTACTGGTCTAAGTTGAAAATTAGGCACAACCTGGATGTAATGCATATTGAAAAAAATGTATGTGATGCAGTTGTTGGGACGCTTTTGGGCTTGGATAATAAATCCAAAGATACAATTAAAGCTCGGCTAGATTTGCAAGATATGGGAATACGTGAGAGCTTGCATCTGGAGAAGCACGGTGAAAAGTTTAAGAAGCACTTGGCCTACTATACTACTACTCCACCACACCGGCGACAATTCTTTGAATGGACGGGCACTACAACTTTTCCTGACGGGTATGTATCCAATTTATCTCGAAAGCTTAAAGGTGGGAAAATCTCAAGCTTAAAGACTCATGATTGTCATGTGTTACTGCAACGGCTCCTCCCTGTTGGAATTCGGCCGTTCTTGAGTAAAGAAGTTTGTGATCCTATAGTTGAATTAGCAAGTTTCTTTGAACAAATATGTGCAAAAACTTTGAAGGTAGCAGATTTAGACCGATTGCAGCGTGACATTGTGGTTATATTATGCAAGCTTGAGCAGATATTTCCGCCTGCATTCTTTGACATAATGATCCACTTAGCTGTGCATTTGCCACAAGAAGCTAAAATTGCTGGACCAGTTGGATTTAGATGGATGTTTCCGATAGAAAGGTAATAAAGATTTTTCGGATATCTATTTATTTTTGTTTACTTTTTGTTAATTTATTCGGATATCTATTTATTATCATATTATTATGTACTTTGTAGGAAGGTCGGGGATTTACAGGATTACGTGCGTAATAAAGCTCGACCTGAAGGTTCCATTGCTGAGGGTTATATTGCCGAAGAGTCATTAACCTTTTGCTCGATGTATCTAAACGATATTGAGACGGTCTTCACTCGACCTGAACGCAATTATGATGGGGGTGAAACGAATGCAACATTGTCGGTTTTTGCTCAAAATGTGCGACCGCTTGGTGGCTACAAATTGGTTGAGTGGTCAGATGACGAGAAGGAACCTGCTTATTGGTATATTTTGGACAACTGTGATGAAGTCAAACCCTATAAAACGTGAGTGGTTAAGTTTCCTATCTATTATCTTCATGTTTTATTCATCTACATTCATCATCAATAGCCCATCCAGCTGTTACTTGATATTACAACTAGTAATGCAAGCTATGAATTATCCTATTTATTGTCTTCATGTTTTACTCATATATTCGTTGATGTGCATGTAGTAAACATTATAATATTTTGAAAAAGAAGAGTCCACTCAAGTTAGAAGAGAGACAAAGAGCTGAGTTTCCTGCATGGTTCAAGAATCATATTACAGAGTTATACAGTCAGGGATCAAGTGATGTGAACAAAGAGTTATATGCATTAGCGTTTGGTCCAGTCAACCCTAGTGTTGGTACCTACATGAGCTGTAATGCAAATGGTGTTCGATGGCATGTCAAACAGTTAGAGGAAACCAGAACAGTTCAGAATAGTGGGATAATGGTTCCGGGATCACATGATGACAAAGAAAGTGACTTTTATGGACGGTTGGTTAGCATTGTGAAATTGGACTTTCCGTATGGCTATTCAGTTTTCCTATTCAAAGGTGAGTGGTTTAATACAGTAAATACAAAGAAGAGAAGAAGAGTCATTCGTGATTACCATTTGACATCGTTGAATGTAAACGATAGATGGTACGTGAAAGATCCGTATATACTTGCATCGCAAGCACAACAAGTGTTTTACCTTGATGATCCAATGTTAGGTGCTGGTTGGAAAGTCATTCAACAGTTTCGACACAGACATATATGGGATGTGCCTGAGAATGAAGAATCTTATGATGCAGAAAAAAGTTATATTGATCGAATGAATTCCATTGAAGAGGAAGTTAGCAATATCATTCGTCCCATTGAAGAGAATGTCAATCCAAAAACAAGGCTATGTAGAACAGATGTCGAACCCGAAATTGTTAAATTGAGCAGCAAAGATGTTGAACAAAACAACAAAACAGATGATGCTTTTATCGATGATAATCCTCTAAATGAGGAATTACCATCAGAAGATGAAGAAATTCCTCTATTAAGTGATGAAGACACAGATGATGAAGAAAATCCTCTACTAAGTGATGAAGACACAGACTACGACTAAGGTAAATGATTACAAATGCTTTTTTTTTTTGAAGACTTGAGATGCTATATATAATGTTAATGGATGAAACATATTGTACCTGAGATTCCTCTCCAGCATATATAACTACTACATTTTGGCTTTCTGCATCAGGTTTTGCATTAAAAGAATAAAGAAGCATTTGTTGCTCAAAGGAGAAGGAGGTGGAGGTGGCTGCAAGAGGGTTAATTCGTCCAGGTAATTTCCTAGTAGTCATCCATTTCAAACTAATATTGGGTTATGGATTTGCTAAGGCCCTTTTAGCTCAATCAGCAACCATGTCGCTAATTATAGATTTGTGTATATGTTCTTACAGATTTTGTAACTGGGGAATACGTGATTCATCCTGCCTCTGTAATTTGTCATCCT
The DNA here is from genome assembly GCA_951800085.1 of Comarum palustre. Lineage (NCBI taxonomy): Eukaryota > Viridiplantae > Streptophyta > Magnoliopsida > Rosales > Rosaceae > Comarum > Comarum palustre. The sequence continues at coordinate 2,109,055 of OX637590.1, forward strand.
TGTCTTTCCTTACTGTGACTTGGTCTCAGAGAACATCTACATTTGTGAAGTACCTATTTGTATGCCTATCATTTGGTATTTTGTCTTTTAACGATGGCTGTAGCAGCATGGTTAATTTGGTTATTTGTTTCTAAAAGATACGCTTTTGCTTCTGCTTGTATCAATTCAGGCTTCTGCGTTGTTTGTAATATATTAATATATTATGGGAAAACTTTCCTCTTTGTACTGTTGTATAGGCGACAATCCTTAAATTTGTCGCCTAATAGAATTTAGAATTTAGCAGTATATTAAATTTGAAGATTAAAGGAAACCACAAGAGTTTGGTCCCTATTTTGTAATTGAGTAAATTGACATTTATAAAAGGAGACAAAGTGAGTTTAGTCGCCTATTTGTTAAATTGGCGCCATTAAATTTAAAAAATAATAATAATTTAAATTTGAATAAAAGGAGACAAAGGGAGTTTCGTCTCCGATTTGTCCAATTGGCGCCAATTATTTGAAAAAATGAATTTAAAATGTCAATAAATAGAGACAAAATAAGTTTCGTCCCCTATTGATTTGATTGGCGCCATTAATTTGAGTTTCAAAATTTAAATTTTGATTTTCAAACTTAAATTTTGAAAATAAAAGGAGACGGAATGAGTTCGTCCCTTATTCCTCTATTTGGCGCCAATATATTTTGACTTTCCCTCCATTTTCTCAATTTTGAAAAAAAATTGGAGATGAAATTTCATTGAATATGGGACAAATTTAGTTTTATCTCAAAATTTATTAGGGGACAATTTTGTTGATCGTTGCCTAAAACAATTGGGGACGAGCTTTAGGAGACGACTTTAGCCACGAAACCATTTTGTCTCCAATCTTTTTAAGGGACGGATTCTCGGCCTTTGGAAACAAAATGGCTTCGTCCCAAAATGGGTTTTCTGTAGTAGTGATCTAATTGACATGGGTAGCTGTTGGAAGAACAATGGCCAACCATGCGACGGAGATGTCACCACCGATGTAACCAGATACACCGAGATGATCATAAATCCCGACACCCCTGCTTGGTGTAGTGCTACCGCTCAGGGAAATTGCCCACCATACCACATTACTCCAGATGACAGAAAAATCTACAAAAATGACACGGCTAATTTCCCATACAGTGCATATCACTACTACTGTGCTCCAGGGAACGCAAAATACATGGATAAAGATGTGAAGGGGTGCGATCCTTACAGTAATCCGCAGGCGCAAGAGATCATACAGTTGCTTCCTCACCCGATATGGGGCGAGTATGGCTATCCAACCAAAAAAGGGCAAGGTTGGATTGGTGACCCGAGAACTTGGGAGCTTGATGTTGGTGGACTGTCGAGTAGAATGTACTACTATCAGGTAATTTACATACCGTTCAATAACTCATATTAGCAATGCAACCAAGCGATAGTTTGATCAATGTGGTTTACTTTCTCCTTTGTTTCTGTTAATATAGGATCCAGGCACGACTCCTGCTAGAAGGATATGGACATCACTCGATGTCGGTACAGAAATTTTTGTTAGTGACAAAGATGAAGTAGCAGAGTGGACTCTAAGCGACTTCGACGTCATCTTTACACCACCCGAAAAGTAGATCAAAGCTCCAGATCTTTTTACAGCAAAGCTTTTCATCTTTTTAGTTGTTGTTCCCATATATTTTAGACTAGTTCTCCTGGTGTAGAAGCAAATGAAAGAGAACTGATCATTTAACTGATTGTGAAAATCCAGTCAATCTCATCAAGACAACAAAGAAGAGGGTTAGATTTCTTCAAAGCTTTGGTTTTCTCTGATGGCAGAACGTGAACCGAACCGATATCGGTACGTTTTGGTGAAGCTAGCAACAAAAAGGGGTGCCAGCAATGTGCATGGTTGGTTTGTTTTGCAAATTATCTTAGCTAGGAATGTTGGTCGAATAACTCTGAAAGCAATCCTCAATAGCTGCCTTCTCCATTTGAAGCAAGAATCACCCACCAGAAATACAACAACTAGCAAAGAAGCAGCTCTTGATGTCATTGCCATTGAGGATGTGTTTGAGAGGATTTGATTTGGGAGCTAGCTAGGGGATCTGAAAATTGAAATAGAGCTGTAGAAAGAATGCTTGAGAGGACTGATGTTGTGTCTCGTGTGATCAATTTATAGAGGCGTGGGGAGATAACTAGCCGTTGTGGGCTTTGGGGATAAGGCCAAGTCCAGCTGGAAAATGATGATAAATTACTTCAACAGCCGTTGTCGACCTCACTGTGTCGGTGCAGCTTCTGCATGCACACCACTACACATGTCACCGCACCATTCTTACACGAATTCACGACGTGTCAACTGGTATCTTTTTCTTTTTTGTTGGGTCTGATCAACTGGTATCTTGTAAACATGTAAACAAAGAGAGCCGGACGAGTGAAACTTGCACACTGCTAAACTACGTCCATATCAGAGCCAAGTAGAAACGAGAGGAGAGGGAAAAGGATGGCAACCGGGAATGAAGAGTGGAGGAAAATGGCAGACACCCACAAAACGAGTCCAGAGGAAGTGAAAAGAGCTGGAGTGGAGGGTTCAAATAGGCCACCAGGGCAACACCCGGGAGGAGTTCTTCACAAGAAGCGCAACCTTCCTTTTAGCACCACCGGGATGTTCCTCGGTGGCTTCTTCATCTGCACCGCCATTGGCTACTTCACCCTCCACTCGTTGAAAAAACCCAAAGCCTCCGCAGGAGACGTTGTCCGGGTTTCCACCGCCACCCCTGATGACACCAAACCTAGGAAGGGAACTAATTCTAGCGCCATCCATTGAGCAGTTTTCATTCGCATGTCTGTTGTAATTGTAATTTTCATACGTCTGTGTCCACTACTTTATATAGTTTTATATGTTGATGAACAATTTTTAAATATTTTAATGAAAAATGTGTTTTGTCACAATTTTTGGTGTTGTTGGTTATATGGAATTGTTTTGGTGCATTTAGTAGGTTGCTTGGAATGGTAATATAGAAATTTCGGGTTTTCTTGTTGGAATTGACTTATAGCCGACGAAACTTGCCATAATTCGTCGGCTATAGTATTTTATTTTTAAGGTTTAACCGACGAATTATGGCAAATTTCATCGGCTTTAGTAGGGTTTAGCCGACGAAACTTGCCATAATTCCTCAGCTAAAGTATTTCAAATTATTTTAATTTTAATTTTTTTATTATTTATTTAAATTATTCTTTAACCGACAAAAACTAGTCTGCTATAGTTGTTTTTATTTTATGTTATTTTTTTATTACATACTTTAGCCGACGAAATATTGTCTGTTTCGTCGGCTAAAGTCTAAGACTATGGTCGACGAAATGTTGTATCGTCAGCTATAGTCTTAGACTTTAGCCGATTAAACAGACAAGATGTTCGTCGGCTAAAGTCTGGAACATTAGCCGATGATGACTTCTAATTTCGTCGGCTAAAGTCATAGTCGACGACTGTTTCCCGACGAACTCATAGCCGACGAAGGGTCGTCGACTATGATCTTAGCCGACGAATTTCATTAAAAGGCCAACGAAACTTTTTCGTCAGCTAAAGTGCTTGCCCTTGTAGTGACTTGAAGAACAATAGTCCTTTTATAATGTAGAGAATTCATAGAGAATTTGGTTGAGTTTGTATTGAAGTATTTGAGTTGGTCAGGGACCTTTTATAATGTGGTTGATGGTCGAATATATACAATTACAAACTTACAAAAAGGAAAGAGAATACAATCAAATATTTGAATTTCGGTCTTAATGACCGGCGCGGAATAATAATATGCTTCATATTACTCGTTCCTTAATCGCACCATATTCACTTCTTTCTTGAGACGCCGTTAAAAGCGATTTGCTAATTATCCTGATCATGAAATATAGTCATCAATGCATTCAAATGATTGCATCTCGGTTACTTTCTTCAATTGTATATCGGCAATTATTTGAAATCGTCGTTATTTCTTTTCACGATCATATATCGGCAATTATGATAAATTTGCCGTTATTTCTTTCTTTGAATATTATATATATATCATTGTTATTTCTTACCACAATTATATATTGACAATAATGATCAATTACCGTTATTTCTTTCCTCGAATATATATCGGCAATGATTATAAATCATAGTTATTTTTTTCTCTTTCAATTTCTTCTCTAAATGTTAATATCTAATAGAATTTTATTATGAAATTCTATTAAGATATCACTCATAAAGGACCAAAACTTTCTTATCTATAGGCCAAGATTTCAATGGCCGATTTACCAAAATCAGATGCGAACAGATATAAGAATTGATATATTGTGAGTGCCCCAGTTGAAATCGAATCTTGGCTCTATGTTATCCTTATTATGGAATGGATAAAAGTTGTAATGACTGTCCATAGAAAACTAACACATACCCAAGAACAAGCCATTTTTTCCCAAATGGATCCTAGCTAGAATTCCGACTAATCATGTTAACTGAGGTTTCATATTTTAAACAAGTCCCAATATCGTGTATGATTGTGCTATAATTGGAAACATCAGTCTCGTGAGTTATGACGTTACTGCATCACATGTAAATGATGTCTCCTTACTCTAAGATATTTGACGTATATAATGGCAGCAGAAAGAGAAGTAACCAAACACCAAAACAAACACAAGCCATTTTTAACAAAGGGAAATAAGCATGCAACCTAGCTATCTCATTGATCAATTTGTAGTTATTCTATTTCATCATCGATATTTATTCTCAAAGAAAACAAAGTCGGGCGGGCATTTACTTTCTCCTGAGGGGAAGTTGCAACCGAAGTCTAAAGAACGTGAAACTGATAAATGGAAAAATATAACCTTCTGCTCTGTACCTGTAATCTGGAAAAGCCAAAAAATGAAAATAAATATTGAAACCTCTCTTCAGTTTTGTTTTATTTTGACGGCAACAAACACATGTTCCAAGTTAAACGCTCAAGCTGTTCTCTCAAGAAAAAACGCACTGATCCCAGTTTGGCTCTCGCGCCCTTTTGACCCAAAAAAAACCAAAGGGAAGAGACAGACCCCCACTTGTGACCAACAACAGAACAACTATAGTGAGTGATAACTAAAGCGAATCCAGGTAAATCCCAGTTGCCTTTGGATGGAGGACTCACTAGTAGTCACACGTAAGGATAAATAAAAAGAAAGATTCTTTTTGGAGTTTTTGAGATGATGAAGGAGCAGAAGAATTGTAATGCAACAGTTAGATTGTTTGGAAAAAAACACGGTCCTCCTCCCCTTTTGAAATAAAACACAATGAGTTGAAAAGATTTGATCTTTTTTCGGTTACTGTTGAAAAAATGTGATCTTTACTCTTTAGCTTCTGGGTCTGAATGGTATATTAGAGATTGCGTCAATATCTTTGAGGATAGGAACAGAGATTTGAGTAAGGAAACTAGAAGAACACGGTTCCTGTTATAGAGGGATAGAGATTATTCAGATTAAGATGAAAGAAGTAGTGCGGTTATGTTAGAATTTTAGCCTGGCTTTGACAGTTACTAGATTATTGTAAATTTCCAAAGAAACAGATTCGAGTAAATCCAGTAGGGAGGGTTTAAGATTTAAACAAAAAAATAATCGAGAAATTCTTGGGCCCTTTATAGCTGTATATATAGAGCCCCTCAAGCTCTGTCTCACAGAAGAAGCAGAGCCATGAATAAGAAGCAGAGTGTGTCATTGTTGTTGTTGTGGGCACATTTGCTTCTGATCAGTGCAGTTGATGGAGCTAAATCAAGCAACTACGTTTCTGCAGTGGGAGACCCAGGAATGAGAAGAGATGAGCTGAGAGTGGCCTTGGAAGCTTGGAACTTCTGCAATGAAGTTGGTGAAGAGGCAACTGGAATGGGTAGCCCAAGAGCTGCAGATTGCTTTGATATCGTAGGTAAGCCTCCAGAACCAATGGGTTTTGCTTTAATATTCTGTTTATTGGAGAATACCACTTCAGTCAGTAGCCATTGGTTATAATCTACCATGTGTTTGATGATTGTCCTCATATATTGCTGTCTTCTTTGTTTGCCACCATTATTATATTGTGTGATGATTGTTGGGCTTGTTGTAACGGAGCAGATGGTTCTCTACACCATAAAGTGAATGCTAGTGACAACAAACTGGGATTGGGTATGCACTTCCCTGGGTTGAGCAAACATGACGAGAACAGTGTAGACATCTATGCAGCGAGGAAGGAGGAGCGTCTGGGGTGTTTGTGCCAAGTTTCGGATACTCCGAGACCTTGGCAATTTTGGATGATTATGTTGAAGAACGGAAACTTTGACACAAAGTCTTCTTTGTGTCCTTCGAATGGGAAAAGGATTGGTCCATTTTCGGAACCAGGAAGGTTTCCTTGCTTTGGTAAAGGGTGTATGAACCAGCCCACTGTGAATCACCAAGAGACTCAGCTTTTGGGTGATGGCACCATGATTGGAGGCTTCAATGGGACCTATGATTTGGGGTCTGATATTGAGGCTGGACTTGATGGTATCTCTTTTTATGAGGTGGTTTGGCAGAAGAAACAAGGGGAAGGGAGTTGGATGTTCCATCATAAGCTCAAGACTTCAAAGAAGTACCCATGGCTCATGCTTTACCTCAGAGCTGATGCAACAAAAGGATTTTCTGGGGGCTATCACTATGATACAAGAGGAATGCTCAAGACTGTAAGTAGAAGTTTTAGCTATATTTTAATTTCAAGTTGATTCCTGATTTGCCTTTTCTTTTGTTTTTTTTTGAGAAGGTTCCTGATTTGTTTTCTAGCTATAATCAGAAACTGCAAGATTGTTTTGATTAGAATCTGTTCTTATTGCAATATGCTTTGTTGTTTTGAGTATGAACAGCTGTTGTTTGACAAGTGAGATAGGAACAAAGGAAGGCCATAATTGGACGGCTGGTAATCTGTCATTGTCCTTTTTTGCATGAGTTTTACTTATTCACTTTTTGAATAAGATTTCATGCCAAAACCTTTGTCTGGGTGGGCATGAGACTACATGAGACGGGATTGAGGTCATTCCACATCCTGTCTTGGCTCTTACACATAAGACGGGATCAAGACAAACCTTACATTTTTTAGATTTGATCCTGTAAGGCCTGATCTCGGATGAGACGGGACATGATCGGGATGAGACGGGTGTAATCTCGTTCATCATGGATCAATTTCTTTTCTTATGAAAAATCATATTTTCTTTTGAAATTTTATCTGTGTCTTCAAAAGATTTGTAGTAGACATCTTAAAATTCATTCTAGAATTTCAGTTCCACGTCTCGTCCCGTTGTTTCTCTAACTGGATGGGATTAGTGTTTTTAGTTTCAAATCTCGCCTGAATGGGGACGAGACCAGGATTTATGGGATTTATGCCCACCCCTACTTGTCAGAGTTGTTATTAACTTTCAATTTCTTGATTCCTAGACCAGTGTGAGTTGTGATGCTCTGATCGAGTGAAGGTCACACCTGTTTGAGGCAATTGAATGAGCTTTTTGCACAAGACATGTTTTTGTAGTTTAATATTTTCATTTTGACATCAATTACACACCAATAGGTCTTAAAGGCCTTAATCCTTGATAAGATTGTTCTTTCACAACTAGATTCATTATAAGGTCCATAAGTCTTTGATTATCCAACTGATGGTACACATTTGGTATTGGCCTTGCTTTGTATTTAAGATATTGCTTCTAACTAAAGGATCAGCAACTTACAGTTAAGTTTTGTTTTCATTACAGCTGCCAGAGGGGCCAAATTTTAAGGTGAGTCTGACTTTGGATATCAAAAAAGGCGGAGGACCTAAGAGCCAGTTTTATCTAATTGACATGGGTAGCTGTTGGAAGAACAATGGCCAACCATGCGACGGAGATGTCACCACCGATGTAACCAGATACACCGAGATGATCATAAATCCCGACACCCCTGCTTGGTGTAGTGCTACCGCTCAGGGAAATTGCCCACCATACCACATTACTCCAGATGACAGAAAAATCTACAAAAATGACACGGCTAATTTCCCATACAGTGCATATCACTACTACTGTGCTCCAGGGAACGCAAAATACATGGATAAAGATGTGAAGGGGTGCGATCCTTACAGTAATCCGCAGGCGCAAGAGATAATACAGTTGCTTCCTCACCCGATATGGGGCGAGTATGGCTATCCAACCAAAAAAGGGCAAGGTTGGATTGGTGACCCGAGAACTTGGGAGCTTGATGTTGGTGGACTATCGAGTAGAATGTACTACTATCAGGTAATTTACATACCGTTCAATAACTCATATTAGCAATGCAACCAAGCGATAGTTTGATCAATGTGGTTTACTTTCCCCTTTGTTTCTGTTAATATAGGATCCAGGCACGACTCCTGCTAGAAGGATATGGACATCACTCGATGTCGGTACAGAAATTTTTGTTAGTGACAAAGATGAAGTAGCAGAGTGGACTCTAAGCGACTTCGACGTCATCTTTACACCACCCGAATAGTAGATCAAAGCTCCAGATCTTTTTACAGCAAAGCTTTTCATCTTTTTAGTTGTTGTTCCCATATATTTTAGACTAGTTCTCCTGGTGTAGAAGCAAATGAAAGAGAACTGATCATTTAACTGATTGTGAAAATCCAGTCAATCTCATCAAGACAACAAACAAGAGGGTTAGATTTCTTCAAAGCTTTGGTTTTCTCTGATGGCAGAACGTGAACCGAACCGATATCGGTACGTTTTGGTGAAGCTAGCAATACAAAAAGGGGTGCCAGCAATGTGCATGGTTGGTTTGTTTTGCAAATTATCTTAGCTAGGAATGTTGGTCGAATAACTCTGAAAGCAATCCTCAATAGCTGCCTTCTCCATTTGAAGCAAGAATCACCCACCACACTGCTTTACAACCCATATGAGCATGAAGCACTAGGACATGTTTGACAAAAGTGATTGATCTTATTCCTCCATTACAAAACTGGGTCGGCAAAGAGTACTTCTTACTCATAAAACTACATCATAGATTCTGAAAAACCAAACCGCCTGTGGGGTACCACCGGAGGTGGGGGTGGTTGTGTGGAAGGTGGGCATCCAACCTAACTCTTAAGCCTGAACAAGACTTGTGAAAATTTAAAGGTTAACTATAAAAACATTTTAAATATCGCTTAAATAGGTTACTGTTGACTGAAGTTATAAATCACTTGATATGGCACTCCATGTTAATGTTCTAGACCGCCTACGCCAGGAGGTAACCAGCCATTTAGAAGTGGCACCCAAGTAAGTCGTGCTTTAAAAATATTTACTTTTTGTTCAAAATAGTAAGGAATGAGTTTTTATTTGTAAGTACCTATTTTATGTGTAACTGTTTTTCCTACATTTTCAACCAATTATACCAGTAATTGTCCCTTCGAGAACATCCGATAAAATTATACCGGTAATTTTGTATTAATTTTTCACTTGTTTAAAATAAATATCGGTCTGTCAATCATTCTTCACTTTTCAAGTTCCCTAACGATTTTTAAAACATTACTCTCGGAGGTAATTAAACATTGGTCTAGTTTAATATATTGATGTTGACTTGTTCAGTTCAATAATGTTTTCTTAACCTTTCATTCAGCTTAGAGACAAGTTATTATTCATGGGTTTACAACGAAGGAAGTCAATATAATCCTATCAATTTTTAGGCCACTCTGCACTCATTTCATCTTTAAAGATATACAGTGAAGGCTCTGCGACTAGGATTTGTGTCGCAAATATGTGGTAAGAATTCTGAGTGAGCGATGCTGCTTCGTCCTTGGGGCATCTTCGTCAGCCGAGCTTGTGAGGGTTGAAAGACCACTAGTAAGACATCTTGGCATAGGCATAATTCAGGGTGGTAGACTTGAAGGGGAACTTCAGGCAAGATGTGCCATTTTTTATTGGTCTTGAAGTCTTGGATGTTTGCGAGGGAGGTTGATGGCTTTGGGCTCATCAAAGTGATAGAATACTGTAGGTACATATGCCCAAAAAGAATACTTCTGTTGCACTACAACCGATCATAACAACTAAATCCGCTACAACTAAAATATGAAACAGATAGATGGCAGAGTCAGTTGTTATTAATCACAACCCACCAGCCGAATGGTACAGTGACGCACCCTCACGCGCGGTCCGGATATCGTCATTTGGTAACACTAAGGGTCCCACATCAAACAATATGTCAAAGCCTCTTTAAGAGGAGACTATAATTAGTAACTCTCCCTTCTTATTTACGGGGCAATTACTTCTTACCTACTGTTATTATGTCAACATCAAAACTGACTTACACGTCGGAGAGTCGGAGATCACCCTTTGACGGTCTCGACCTCTAAATGACTTGTGTTCTTGTTGATAAGCTAATAGATCAGGAAAAGTGGGAGTTGCAAGTCATACAAGTAACAATGATCATACATTCTTATCTGACAGGACCTAACATTAGCGCCGTCTGTGGGATCTTAAGCAAAAAGTTCCTCACGTCAAGTCACCATGGCTAATGACGAAAACAATCAAACATCACCACATATAAACAACGTTGCAAGGAGATTAAATTTCAAGACTACGCCCCCTGAAAGGAACGTTCATGAATCGCCGTCACCAACATTGAGAGCTTTGACGGCGAGAAGTGGAAGACCAATGGTCAGCGACGATGCTACCAAACTAGCATTGGCCATTAGAGATCTCCAAGAGGAGAAGAAGGCGAAGCTCGCATTAGAGAAAGAACTCTGCCTACTGGAGGCTAGGAAAGGAAAAAGAACTGAAGGATCGGGCAAAAGTGAATATGTCACAATCAGTTCTAAGTCAAGAGGGAGCCATGGGCAAGGGACTAGAAGAGGAAACTATAACGTAGTGCATATCGATTACTCCCTCATGCCTGACGAGTTGGGCATCAGCGCCCCTTATCCCCGGTAAGAATCAGAGAGCGGGTTAATCTTCCAAGAGAACAAAGAGGCTATGAAGAAGGGGAGGATGGAGCACAGTGGATGAGGAGATTGGTAGCGATAGAGTGAATGTTGACTGAGTAAACAGCGCCCCATTAGAGTCGCTCCTATATTCACAGCTCGAGCTGGGCCATTCACCAGAAGAATTCGTCATTTTAAAAGCTCTAACTTGCCTACTTATACAGGGAAAAGCTGTCCCTATGCTTACATGGATGGATTCAAGACGGTCAACAATTGAAGGGAGCATGACGATGCCACCTTGTGCCAACTGCTTTGTGAAACATTGGAAGAGGAAGCCATGAATTGGTTATTCGAACAACCCGCCGATTCGGTGGACTCATTTGATAGCATGACTCATGCCTTCTTTACTAAGTTCATACCAAATGATGTAGGAGAGCATAGAGCAGACCGATTATTCCAAGTAATGCAGTCTCAAGGAGAGACATTTCACTCCTTTGTCATGCGCTGACAAGAAACGACATCCAAGTGCCGAGACTTCAGCAAAACGCTGGGACTGATAGCATTTAAAAAAGGGCTCCTAAAAGGAAAATACCTCTGCCGATTAAACAAGAAGTTCAGAGATGGCAATTATGATTAAGTCTTAGCAGATGCTATAAGAACGGCCGAGGAGGAATATGCCACTTGGGGCGAAAGAGAGAAGATCTAATTCTCACATGCCACTCATAAAAGCACTGTTGTCGCCTCTATGACTTAGGCCCTAACAACGTCATACGGGTCGCAGAGTGAAGAGCCTCAAAGAGAGTGGAACAGGGAAGGGAGGAAAAGTGAAAAGAGTTATAAGGACAATCATTGGAGCAATCAGCAACCTTGTGGATGGACAGAAAAGTGAGGTGATGGAGGGACAACAAATAGTGCGAGGAAGCAGGTGATCCACGCCATTATAGCTGGCATCAATACATGAACTAAACTTCGAGAAGCACAAACATTAGCTTCCTCACCCTCAATCAATGAAATACCCTGATAGGTGAAGGGGAGGCTAATGATGCAAGTATCATGAAGACGCTCATCATGAGACAAATAAGTGCTACCAGTTGCAGACCATGATCAACAATATGCAGCAAGATGAGAAGTTGAGAAGAAACAGAAAGAAAGAGCATAGAGCACTTGTAGTGGCCAATGTTGGACTAAAAATAATCAACCTGATTGATGGTGGAGCGCCCCTCACTAACATGTTCAAAAAACGATATGCCAGAGAGAATCATCCATAGAGCGTCAATCACATATCATAAGACAGGGCAGTAAAGAAGAGCACGATGTTAACAAATTCATGGAGGAAGAAGAGCACGACGTTAACGAGTCATGTGACGATCCCTTTCTTTGTGACATTGTTATTTTCAGGGAGTACAGTCTGGGAAGTGTGTTAATAGTCAACGGGTCGGCAGTCAATGTCATGTTCCGCCAAAAGATGTTGGAACGTTCTGAGAAAAAGCTAGTACAATACCATGTGCCACTGTTTAGCTTCTTAGGAGACATTGTACAAGCCATGGGTAAGATATGATGGTGGTCCAAATAGGCACCGCCTCTTGTACAACCAAGCTGGATTGTGAATTCATTATGGTGGACTGTTACCCTTCCTATAACGCCATCTTGGGATAGCAAGCTATGAATAAGATGAAATGTATTATAGCGGGATATATGCTACTCATGAAGTTTCCCACACCCCACGACACGGGGATGGTTAGAGGAAGCCACAAGATGGCCAGAGAATGTTATATGATCTCCATCCTCCAATCCAAAAAGCTAAGAGAAATCTTATTAGTTATAGAATGGAATTAGTTAACCGAAAAAGTTGATGACCCAAGGGAGCAAGACAATAAGTGTTCCCCCAAAATGCCAGCTGATCCAGAAACATCAGTAAGAGCGATATGTATTTATGACGAATTTTCTGAAAGGATGGTGAATATTGGGGCTCAGCTGGATCTCGCCATCACTGAAGAATTGACCAAATTCCTAAGAAAAAATGTTCAGGTGTTCGCTTGGTCATATAACAACATGCCAGACATTCCAAGAGAGGTAATCAAGCATGAACTCTCTATCAAACCATCAGCCTACCGGGTGAAGCAGAAACGAAGGGCATTTGACGAAGAAAAGTATGCCGCTATGAAGCAAAAAACTGTTGAAACTCCAAGAACAAGGATTTATACGCCAAATCCATTATCCTACATGGTTGGCAAATGTAGTAATGGTCCAGAAGGTGAATAAGAAGTGGTAGATGTGTGTAGGCTACAAGGATCTCAACAAAGCCTTCCTGAAGGATTCATTTCCGCTTCCTAAAATTGACCAAATGATATATTCCACAGCTGGACATCAGTTGTTGAGCATGATGGATGCATTCGCCGGATACAACCAAATCCTTATGAAAGAATCAGATCAGGAAGCAACAAGCTTCACAATAGATAAATGTATCTATTGCGACAAACACATTCCCTTTAGCATCAAGAATGCTAGAGCCACGTGGATGAGGCTTTGCATAAAAATGTTTCTTGAACACTTAGGAAAAATAATTAAGGTTTACATCGACGATATGCTAGTAAAGAGCAAAGAGGTTGTAGATCATATAGGCCATTTACAAACTATTTTCACAATCATCCTCCAGTATGGTATGTGTCTGAATCTGATCAAATGCTATTTCAAGGTCACATACACTAAGTTCTTAGGATACATGATCTGTTAGAGAGGGGTTCAAACCAACCGGGAGAAAGTGAAGGCAATAATGGATATGTGAATTCCTAAAAAGAAAAAGGAAGTCAAAGTTCTATAAGGACGCTTAACATCACTATCAAGATTTATTAGACGATTAACTGACAAATGCAATCCCTTCCTCAAAGCCATAAGACGACCACAGAGAAAAAATTGATTGGTCCCTCAATTGTATGTAGGCGTTTCAGGGCATCAAAGAGTATCTTGCTTCAATTATCCTTCTCTCTATCTCCATACCACAAGAGTCTCTCTACCTCTATCTGGCAGTCTCGAAGACAGCGTTGAGTGCCGCTCTGCTAAGAAAGGAGGAGAAGACGAAATTGTCGGTCTTTTACGCCAACCGTGGATTGACAGCCACAGAAACAAGGTATCATAGCATCAAGACGATTATGCCATTATTTCCAAGCTCATTCCATCCAGGTTCTTACAAATGGGCAGTCGATTTCAGCGAATGGGCAATCGATTTCAGCGAGTTTGACATTGAATTTAAACTACGAATTGCCATGAAAGGACAAACGGTAGCTGACTTTATAGTGGAGTTCACATAAGATGAGGGCGCCTTTCAAGTTTCAAATTCAATGGAAGTGCCGGACATCGGAGATGTCCAAGTTGGAAGGGCCCTAGGGGCAATAACCCAACAATCAAACTAGAATTTGCACTTGGATGAATTGTCTTATGCACATGGTAGTGGAGCAAGCATCATACTAACCGGGCCACGTGGACTTGAGTTGGAGTAAGCCCTTAAATTCAACTTCAAAGCTTCCAACAATGCAGCGGAGTATGAAGCCCTAATCGCTGGCTTGATCTTGGCCATAGACTCTGGAGCAAAGGACATCAATGCCTTCAACGATTCCCAACTATTTGTCAACCAGATCACTGGCGCCTTCCAAACAAAAGACCCCCAATTAACTGCATATTTGAGATACGTCAAGATGCTACTTGGCAGGTTCATATTCTACAACATCATTCAAATCCCAAGGGCGGCAAATGAAAGAGCAGATTCCTTCACTAGAGTAGCAACATCGAAGCCTCACCAGAGCAGAGCTAACACAAAGCTCGAAATCTTGGACAAGCCTTCCACCATCAAAACCCTCGGCGAGATTTTCTACATCGACATATGCCCCACATGGATGGACGAGATATTAGCCTACAAAAAGGCAAGAACGCTCCCAAAGAACAAACAGAGGCACATACATTGATCAGAAAGGCAACAAGATACATTATCATGCATGGGACTATACAGCTATGGACTAAAGTTCCCTCATTTGAAGTGTATTTCACTAGAAGAGGGGAAAGGTGTATTGAATCAGATCCACAATGAAGACAGCGGGAATCATTCAGGATATCGCTCATTGGTCAATAAAGCAATGGAATATAGCTACTTCTAGCCCAAAATGATGGGCAACGTAGAAGACATTGCAAAAAGTTGCTTCAAATGCCAGCAATTTGCCACCATGTCAAGAGCACCACCAGAACTATTGTCTATAATTATCGGTTCATGGCCGGGATCCACCTAGGGATTGGATCTCGTTGGACAGTTGCCTACAACGAAGTGCCAATACAAATATGCCATTGTAAACATCGATTACACAACTAAATGGATCGAGGTAGCACCGTTAGTAAAGATCAACACAGGGAAAGTCAAGCGCTTTATCTTGAAGAACATATGTTGCCAATTTGGTGTGCCAAACAAGATCATCACAGACAACGGAGCCCAGTTCAACAATGATAAGCTGATTGAATGAGCAGCTATAAAGTTTCTCCGGATTAGATTCACATCTATTCCATCTGTCACAAAGTAATGGTCAGGTTGAAGCAGCTAACAAAAAGATCAAGAAGCTATTAAAAAGAAACTAGACGTCTGGAGAGGATTGTCGGCAGAGAAGCTGCCAGAGCTATTATGGGCATTAAAAACAACCCCAACAAAGGCAACAGAGGAAACTCCATTCTATCTCATGTATGACACTGAGTTTGTCCTCCCAATGGAGATTATGTGCCCAACTGCCAGAGTCGAGTTGTTTGATAAGACCACTAATCACCAGAACCTTCTCCTCGAAAAATATCTGGTAGTGGAAAAGCGTATTAAAACTCATTTCCACAACTTACAAAACAAGCAGAAGGAGGCGACTTATTACAACAAGAGAGTTCACCACAAAAGCTTTCAAGTGGGAGACTGGGTAATGAAAGAGGTCATCCCAAAAGCCTAAGGGCTATAACCAACTTTGAAAGGACCTTACCAGATTGTCGAAATAGTTTGTTTAGGTACGTTCTACATCAAGGATAAGGGCGAAAAGGTTTCCACGTACCCTTGGAATGGTCAGCACTTAAGGTGATATTATTCACATTATGCTTAAATATTTGTTCAAATTAAGTTAGCCTTTATTGTAAATCGCTGTTATAGCGAACCCTGTATTTTAGTATATTTAAGTGGACGTAGGAATTCCCATTGAAAGGAGGGTGAACCATTATATTTAACTCTCTAACCATGATTAATTTGGCACAACCATTTTCTGTGAACTGGCTTAATGTTATTTAAGAATGAAACAAGTATTATTTAAGCTATAGTTCTTAAACTACTGTTTTAATCTTGTCAGACGAGCTTAAACCACTAAGAACAAAATAATATACTTAGTGATTTCATTCACACAAATAATGGAAAACCAACTTTATAGAGAAATATATGAAAACCACAAGTACATAAAAGAGTCTAATACATGGTGTTGTCTGACAAATGACATAGCATAGTGCTTTTACAGCGAATAACAAAAAGAGGATCAGAGTTAACACTTAGCCGCCTACCACCCCTAGTCCTTAGCAAAAAGAGGATCTTCCTTCCTGCCATTTCACCGTTGTAGCCTATGTCGTTGTTTAATATCTTCATGTGGAGTGGGAGAAGGCATTTCAGAGTTAGAATTTGATGTACCACTATCATATGACAAAACAACCGAATCAACACTTATACCTTCAAATCTTGGTGGGAATTGCGAACCGCTATTAGCGGTCAACTCACCGCTCTGGAGGCACGCATTGATCTTTCTGTGTGCTCTGAGCTTTCTCCCAGGCTAGGTATTCGTCATAGTCAATACAACCTATATCCATGAGCTCCTGCATGTTGGCAGTAGTGGTATCATCATTCGCCTTCTGCATCTTCACCTCATAGCTATCTACCACTCTATGCCTCTCTTTCTCCTTGCCAGCCAGTGTGTGCTGCATTTCTCCCTCCTTGAAAGCTAAGGCATGTGGCAAGGATTCTACCTCCTGTCTAGCAGAATCCAGAAGGTAAGTTAACCACTCAACCTCGGCTTGCAAGGATTCCACCCTAGTGTCATCCTCTAACATTTTTGTTCGTGCCTTACTCAGTTTCTGCTCTCTATCCATGAGATTTGCTGACAGTTTGGCGTTTATGGCCTTAAATAAATACGACATTGTATAAAAAAAAATATGTACAAAAAATATGAAAATATCCTATTGGTTTCCACCAAAGCTTGCTCCATCTCCTTCAAATGGCGGGCCAACGTAGACTCTCTCCTCTAGTGGCATGTACCACCTTGAAGGAGTTGGAGAGAACATCGATCAACTCCTCCTCAACAGCCACGAACTCACCTTCCAACTGATCAGGGCGCCCTAACCCTCCCACTCCGGCAAATTGGCAGAACGCCTGGACCAGAAATTTCTCCCACGACGAAGCCTGTGATAACGCTTCTACTTCCGGGAAAGAGAATCCCTCTGCCAAAGATAGCGTTGTCTAGTCTTCACCTTCATTAGACTTGTTTGTTGATTACTCTGTTCTTCCTTTACCAGACTTTTCCTTCTCTGACTCGAAGGGCGGACTACGGCAGTGGAGCTACCACCTCTCTTTGACATACCTTTGTGAGCCCGCTTCTTTCTACCAGCAGAAATGACGACATCTTTAGCCATTATTTTCCTCGTTTCGACAATATTAGGCTCGCCGTCACTCCCCTGTTGCATAATAAGAGGGTGGGGCAGAAGTGGCTGCCTACTATCTCCTTGCTGATGAGTGTGTATCAGGGGAGTGGGCACTGTCACCTCCTCGGTAGTCTTCTTTGCGATGTCACCCTCGGTCAGCTTTATCTTCACCAACTGGGCCCGCTCTTATAACATACATCTGGCGGCGGCGTTAATTATCTCCAGAAATGACAATTCTTCAATAGAGGATGCTTCTTCCGTTTCTGAAGAGGGACGCAACAACAGAAACTCGAGAAACAACTTGAACACAGAAGGTCTCGAGGCACGCCCAAGCTAGAATCCGCCAATTGTGACACAATAACACACATCAGACGACGTAGTCCCAAAACACCACAATTTTTAAATGAGCAACACTTACCAGGAGCTTTACTGAGTCGGAACGCAATAAGACAGGGCCAGCACGCAACGATACGTTGATCGGTGGTTCGCTTTTCGATCTAGAGTACTTTAACCTGATGAAGTCTCTCTTTCTCCATGGAAGACAGCAAAAACACTATGTTCTCTGCAAACAACAAAAAACATCATATCATTTGTCTATCTTATCTACATTAACAAATCAATCTAACGATATTAGTACCCACCCCGCACTGCCCAAAATACATGACTTCAACCTATAAGGCGACGTCCGGACAATGTCACCCACACCCCCAAATTCTTTACCCTCAGCGGCGAAGAACACATTCACAAACCACTCGTTCTTAGACTCCAGCAACCCATCGATGCAAAGATTGGGATGCTTCTTCTAATTGTCATTCTGCAGGACCAATGTCGATGTTCCACGCTTCCCGCTTTGTTTCAAATATATTAAATCGTAGAAGTGGGTAATCTCCTCGACTATAGGCACTGACAGTCACGTCCCGGCCCAAGTTTACCTTTCTAAACCCAAGATAGGATGTGTGGGACCCATCTCAAAAGAGATTTACTCAAAATCACCCTTGAGAAGGGATGACCCTTTTTCCCAAACCATTTTAAAAATCCAAACGATATCGGAATAGACCTCACAGCCGGAGGTTATCCCGATTTCCGCATTTGGATCTCAAACCAATTATTTTAGAAGACCTAGGGTTCTAATATTGTTTGCGACTGCACCTGAATCCCGGTCAGGCTGCCAACGTACCCTATACTCAGGGATCAAGCCACACGTAGCTCTTATTTTTACTAACGTCCTAACAGAGCAAATCCCGTTTTTCTAATTATCAGTCGATCTAATAATATGGATAGCAAACGCCTATTGCATATCCTGAGTTTAACCTCTCCGCTGAGGTACTCACCGACCAAACTATCTATCGGGAATTATCCCGAACGTTCACCATACATATCTATAACATACTTGCATCCACATCCAAACACATAGATATTGTGAGACCCCGATAATTTTATTTAATTTTCAGACACATTTAGGGTTTAATTCTGGTTATTTTTCGGTACGTCGTAAATTTTGTCTAACGCTTTTACGTTAGGACACACGTCGCCACATGCGTAAAAGTATTTACGGAATATTTTTCGGCACTTCACGTATTTTTCATACAATTTTTACGAACTAATTTGACATTCGGTTGTTTTTTAAATGAATTTTTGAAAATGAGTTGGTTTAAAAATCATTTTGAAAGTGTGATTGAATCGTGACCGTTGATTCGATCGTCGAATCGTGGCCATCGATTTTCCTTTAAAAACCCTTATCTCTCCCTTATCCTCTTATCTCTTTCCTTTTTCTCTCCACCTTTCCTTTTCTTTCTCCTTCCCTTTCTGTTTCTCCTCCCTTTCCTTTTCGAGAGAAACTCTCTCTCTCTTCTCCTCGACACAGCAGCTCAGGCGCTCCACCACTAGGCGCGCGTTGACCCTCACCATCACCACCATCGGCCTCTCACTGCCCCCACAACCTAGCCTAGGCCACCAGTGACGCCAGCGCCGCCCAGCTGCAAAGAGAAGCAGGGAAGCACTGTGCATAGGAGATCGATTTGAACCAGACCATTTGAGGAGCAAGGAAGCTCCTAGGCACCACCAGGAGCTGCCCAAGAGCAAGGAGGAGGAAGGATGAGGCCAATGGAGCTCCACCGGGGGAGGTCTGTCAGAAAACCCAAGGAGAATCTTTGAGGTATAAAACTCGATCTTTTCTTGTAATTTGGTGTTGTTGTGTAGCATAGGATGTGTAGAAGAAGGAAACACAGGCCTAGGGACTCCATTTGGCCGGAAAAGCTTCGTTTTCCGACAACACAGTCGATCAGAAACAGACGTGGTAAAAACTCTGGTTTTTACCGCTTCAGTTTTACTTTTACAGTTTTACCGAGGAGTAAAGTAACCAAATTACCACTGGCAGATTTACTAATAATTTTTACTGTTTTACTTTTACCTTTACTGTTTTATCTTTACTGTTTACTGTCTACTTGTTACAATTTATCGGTTGACTTTGACTGTTGACTTTTACTATTTACCAGTTGACTTTGACCGTTGACCAATTGACTTTGACCGTAGACTTTTCACTATTCACTGTTGACTTGTCCGTTGACTATTCACTGGTTGACTTTTGTTCGTTGATCGTTGACTTTACTGTTGATAGTTGACTTTTGACTTTTACCGTAGAACGCCGTTGATTTCTGGTGCTTGGCCTGAGAGCGACGGGACCTAGTATTTAGACTACGCTTCCCACGGTGTCGATGACCGTGAACCTCCAGAGGGGCAATGCCCTATTTATTTTAATTATCCCACTTACGCTTGGCTCGCATAGAGTTAAGCGAGACGTAAGTGCGGTGTGCTGTTATGAGAGATAAGTTGGGCATTAGCTGTAAATGAACGCTCTCGTTACTATTCGTTTACAGACGCATATGTTGTTTGACAGGACCCACCCCGGGTTAAACCCCTTTTACCCGAAGTAAATCCTGCGGGGACCACCTCAAGGGAACTTCTTACCGAAACCCCCTTGAAATGGCCAACCCTTCCTACTAAACTAACTAAACCGGGTTAGTCAGAGCAGTCTACAGAGAGGATTACCCCAAAGAATTTCAAGCAGCAACGGAATTATCGACTATGCCTCGACTCTCGTACGCGCTCGACCTCCTCTCAAGAACCCTGCATCACTGGGCATTTAAAAACGAAAGGCCCAGGGGAGAAACATTTAAAACTGTTAGAGTGAGTGGACGAAAATCACATATAAAAACTTCATTTCCTGTAATGTTCTCCCAAAAGTATATCAATTTAAAAATCATTTATGCATGCCCACAATGACTAAATTTCCGCAAATGCATGATAAGATAAACCAGCAAGGAATATGGGAAGAGAAATGTTCACCAAACATAATAAGTCTGACCTCTCAGACTAGGGTCGGAGCTAAGAGCTCTAGTAGCGCCCTCACGCTACGATATGCTAGCTAGATAAAATAATACGGTCAACCCTTATAATATCAACCTGACCTCTCAGGCTTGTCTGACCTCTCAGACCAGGGTCGGAGCTAAGAGCTCTAGAATATGTGATAACGGTCAACCCTTATAATATCAACCTGACCTCTCAGGCTTGTCTGACCTCTCAGACCAGGGTCGGAGCTAAGAGCTCTAGATAAAGTGGAAATGGTCAACCCTCATAGTGCACTACGTAGTTTGCCTGACCTCTCAGGCTAGGGTCGGAGCTAAGAGCTCTAGTAGCGCCCTCACGCTACTCTAACTAGCATATTTATTGGTCAACCCTTAAAATAAAAATTCATAACAAGACAATAATCAAATTCTCTTCCCAGAACAATTAATTAAAACAATTCCTTGTCATATATGCATAAATCCACTTTCCGACGAAATCTCGGGTTCAATTCTATTCAAAGGACGGCCATCACCGTCTATCACCATTTTCGGGAGAAATAGTAAATCGAGTAATAACGTAAATACGTTCAAGAACCCGAGAGATATATAATTCTCGAAAACAATCATAAACATCATGCAATTAACTCAATAATTAAGGCATGCATTTATTTAAAATAATATGTCCACTCACAGTACTATTGCGACCTTCCCGCTCGGAAAGCTCCTCGAGCGAAACCCTCGACTACCGCGTAGTCGAGCCCGTCTCACGTCCGACCAGAGACTGTACAACAAATCATCAAATTAGTCAATCACAGTTGACTTGGTCTTTTCCTAGTTTGACCAGGAAATTCCTATTTGACCTCAAGTTGACCAAGTTCCTTTTTATGACACTTTAACCTTTTTGACTTTCTTTCCCGGTTATCGACTCTTAATTCAATTTACCGGAAGTCCGACTCAGTTTCCGAACTTTCCTTTATTACTTTAACTTGACGTTAGGGTGTCACGTATTAATCGATATGCTTAACCTCGAGTCGATATACCGATTTAACATTTTCTTATAAATTCCAGTTATCACTTTCCGATAACAATTTAACACTTTACCCAAATCCTTTACTATTGGATTTCACCTTCCTTCATTTAATTCATTTCCCAAATATTTACTTTCCATAAATAGAAAGTTTCTTAAATGGAGAGTTTCCCAAAATAGAACTTCCTTTAATGGAAACCTTCCCAAAATGGAAAGTTTCCCGAATTAACAGGTTTCCAACTTAAAAGGTTTCCTAAAATGGTAAGACTCCCAAACACGGTTAGTTTCCGTTTTTAACACATTTCCTTACGTAATTCCCGATTACGACCCTTTAATTCTATTAACCGGAAACGATGAACTTTAAACAGGAGTCGAAGACTACCTCTCGGCATTTAGCCGGATTTACTGCTTCGCCGGATTGTCACCGGATTCCGGTCAACTCTCCGGAAATTTTACCGGAGTTTCCCTCGTTTCTTGATCACCAAGTTATCGACATGAAACGACGAAAACAATAACCAACTCATCAGATCATCAACACATCAACATGGGATCAATTCAGCTAATCAAACACACTGTAATCTTAGGGGAAACGTCACTCACCACCTGTCTGCCCAAACTGCCTCCTCCTCGGTTCCTTCTTCCCTTTCCCCGCTCTCATTTTCACAACCCCATCACCATCTCCACTCCTTCCTCCTCTGCCGGGACAGAGACCACCCTAAACGACGGCGTCGGTACCAGAACTCCAGAAAACACAGAAGAAATGGAGGAAGAGTGATTAGGTCCACAATTAACATCAGAGTTCCAAGAAGGGTTCGAAATTGAAGGAGGTGTAAGAAGATTACCTTCCAGACCCATGGCTGGCCGGAGAGGAAGGAAAACCGACAAGGAGACCGGTTTAGGGCTAGGAGTTGACTTTCGAATTGGAGAGGAGAGTGAGTGGATGGGGAAAAGATGACCATGGATGGGGAGAGGAGACGGAGGCGAACTCAGCGGTGGTGGCGCGACGTCCAGGCGTGGGCTGACGCGGCGGCAACGGCGGCTGGACGGCGGGTCTGCATCAGACCTTCCCGGTCTCTCCCTCTGCCTCTCTCTCTCTCTTCTCTCGACAATAATGAGAGAAAGAGAAGAGATTGGTTTGTATAAAAATTAGATCCAATGGTCCAAAATGCTAGTTGAGATCAAAGGCCACGATCGAATGCTAGTTTAGAAATTACCAAGGACTTTGGAAATTCGTAAGAAATAGACGGAATCTCCGAAAAATAATCCGAAAATACCAGGAGTCTCGTGTCGACACGTACTACCACACCGAGTCATCAATTCAGGTATTTGGAGTACTTTTAAAAACTCGAAAATTAACTCGAGCGATAACTTATCGAATTACCGATCGCAATTAAAAATCCTCGGTAACTCGTGAATTTCTGTGAAAGGTAACTTTTATTAACTTCACAAGATTCGGGGTGTGACAATTCTCCCCACCTTATAAAAATTTCGTCCTCGAAATTTCTATACTCAAAGTCCAATACTG
Organism: Comarum palustre; assembly: GCA_951800085.1. NCBI lineage: Eukaryota > Viridiplantae > Streptophyta > Magnoliopsida > Rosales > Rosaceae > Comarum > Comarum palustre. The sequence continues at coordinate 2,132,503 of OX637590.1, forward strand.
TGGGGGATAGTACCACTTAAAATAATAATATTGTTCTCCAATATCACTTCCTTCTGAGAACTCATTTGAAACGCCTCACGAATAGCATTGTCAAAACTCTAAACATATGCCCTTTACGCTCAACATAATAACTTCGACCAGTAACCAACCTCCTATCCCTTCTGGTTTAGCCAACTAAACACCACCCAATATTCTTACTAACCACAAGTGACGTCGTCACAATACTACTAATACTCGTCTGATCCAATAACACCTCGCTTGTCGCGAGTAAAATTTCTTTCGTTGAATTTAGATATCAACTCAACACATTCCCTCTGCGGGAAATGACTATCACGCCCGAGGAGTAGAGTCCGATGTCACTAATGGATTTAAATCCTCTGGTAACACAATACCACGTGGAGCCAAATCTACTGACAACAAGTCCACGAGAAAACCATGATCACATTGTGTTACACAAACCATCACCTCATTTGAACCGGGCTCCCTGATTTGGTTTACGCTTTCTAGAAACTATTCTGTCCTGTTGTAGAGTAATTGTCTTCCCTTACTCTATCATTACTCAAACCATAGTACACCCAGGACACGAGTTGCCACGAATTTTAGCGTAAATCCAAAATCATAGCCTTTTAATCAGGGAGATACAAATCTCCAGACCTCGAGATCCAACAATACTTACTCCTCGCATGAAGACAATGGTCAGACTACGTACTACTCACGTAACTATTCTGACACAAATCCTGACTTTTACTCACAAGCCAAACATAAAATCGCCTGCTCAATTATCACCTCGTGGAACTACCACGTACTTTACCACGGTAATACCTCACCGTACTACTCATAGGTGAGGTACCACTGACCTCCCCATCTCTTACTTTAACCTGGAATGACGCATAGTGCAGAACTTGCACTTCAACCATAACTGTGCGTCTATTAAACAATATCCGCATCACACTCTGGGATAAACTTACCATTAAATGACTCCCAGAGCCTTACCCGCTCAACAAGGTTATTCCATTCCCAGATGCCTCCATTACCACTTCATCCGGCAGTAACTGACAACTTGGGACATTTAACTAGATCAGACATCTACATAAAATTCAGTGCCACTGGTGCACACCCAAAGGAAATCTAGATCCAAGCATCGGGAAAATTAATTCCGCCCGAACTTAGCCATATTGATCATCGAGCATCCAGTTATCAAGGCACAAATTAACCAATGTCATCACCGCACTGGGCACGTGAACATCACAGTGCCAACTCGCACAACTGGACAGTTTCTAACAAAACTGTCCCCCATGCTCTGCTCGTTTACCATCCACCGCATCTTTTATTTGGTAAAATTCAAAATTCACAATACCACTCCAGATCCTCGAATACAAGATCCACTATCACACATTAACATCCCCTCATATCATAACTTAATCTGGACGTGGCTTAATCACTCCACGATCTCCCATGAAGTGTTGCTCAACTTATCAACATACCTTACCAATCTCAGTAACAATTATTACCAAACTTAGACTCGTAATACTTTTTGAGTCATCGAGGAAAAATCTTTCCTGGTTCCACCACAATTCGTACTCGCCGAAATGTTGACAATTTCGTGAGTCACCTCCAATGATCTTTCTGGCTACCACTCTACACTCGTGGTGCCAAGAACTGCCGCGAGGTCAATAATTCCTAACAAGTAGGGTCACTACTCAAATGACCAATGACCATTGCAATACCAACAATAGTTTAATCCTCTCAGGATTTCATTACGCACACCAAAATTCAATTTCCCAGACCAAATTGAGAATATTTCCTGTCTCTGCAGTGGATGTAACTTATGAACTCCAAACACGTCTAAGTACACCTTCGGTTACAATATTTGATTAGTCCACAGCCAGTGGGTGCACAAATTTCCATGCCATCAAGCTCAGTTAATCACCCTCGAAGAAAACCAAGTGTCATAACGGACGACTTTGGTTGCAGGTTGAAGCTTGACCATCTACTAACATTCTCACTCATATTCAAAGATTCAGTAGACCTTGCCCCACTGCTGTCACTTCACCTTTTCCGTGCATTTAACTCAGCAAGCAATCAACCACTTACTGACCACATAAAGTAATCTCGCTAACCATCATAAGAGTCGGAACGACTATGAATGACCCACCTCCGACATATACCTAAATGGTTAGGCCATCTACTGGACGTTTGCACAGAAACTTCTACCCGAATGTCCTTAATCTCCGTTCTCAATAAATGAAACTCTTATGACACATTCTTAAAATGATGTCATCACCAGCCTTAGTCACTTATCTGGTGTCATTTTGACCACACATAACTGCACACAATAATTATGCCTTACCAGCATGTGCTACCCAAATTTCAACTTCACCACTTCCCTACACAGGAGGGTACACGTGCTCATGTGGGGTATACACATGTACATCTTCAACCGTCAAACAGTGCCGTTTGCACAACTACCGGTTCCTACACCACAATAATACCAAGTCCATCAAGGCTCGTATCACTATCTCTGGTACCCCAAGCACCCTTGGTCCGAGACCCGGTGGCTTGTTGCCACTTCCAACACGTTCCTTTAAATTCCGAAACCAATTACCTTTAATTACCACTAGTAACGCTTCCTCGATCTGAAAATCGATCTCTAATACAGCCAACCTGGAGACTCCTCCACTGGTGTACTAATTACAACACTTTGACCGCAGGTGGATAACTCACCTTGAGGTTGCCATGAGTCCCAAGATCTGGTGACACGATTAAATTCTTGCCTCCACGATAAATGGCCAAATGACCATTGTCACCTATAATTCAAATCACGCTTGGACTCACTAACGATTCGAATATTTCTAGTACCCCAAACATGGGTGGCTGGAGCTAAGAAGATCTAGTCGTAGCTGTCGACAACAATGTCAGCACCAAAGCTGACCCACGCCATTAGTTCTAGTGGCTGTCCCATAAAGCATCAAGTGACCAAAACAGCCTTTACTTCCTTAACATTCTTCAATAGTGTCACATCATGGACTCGTCACTAGAAAAAGTCCATTGATCACAAAATAACCCCACTCAACTTTCCTTGAGTCATTCCACTTTCAAATGTCCGTTGGTTTCTCTGAAACCATACTAATGACGAACCTCAACAAAATCGTGGCAATCGTCAAATCTTAATATTCATCCCCTCAGAATAATCGCGCTAGGCGACTTCAGCTCCTTTTTCCATCACAGGATGCAACATCTTTCAGTAACTCGCACGACTCTTCACTGCTAAGAGCCTCATAACACGAACACCCAAGCCTTGTCTTAGGCTTCTACAGCATCCCTGTCAACGACCATGACAGCCTCCCAGGTGTGAATTAATCGTTTCACCACCGAGTACTCACACGTAAAGCTCAAACGTTAAACAACGTGAGTTTACAGCTCGATCCCCAACTCAAATCTCATAAATCAATGGGGAATACAAAAACATAAATACGTAACGAGCTTACCTTGTTCCTTACAGGAACTCTCTATGAGGTCGCGCGTACTGAGGCATAGTCTTGAAGATTCGATCGTTTATAGGACCACTCGGTCCACATCTCAATCAGGAAGTACTAACTCATATCCTTAATAAACACTAAGCGTCCAAGCATAAAATGCCGATGGATCCGCCGCGGTCGGACCATCACTCTATAGACACTAAGTGATACTAAGTACATGAGGTAGTAACAGGAAACGATAACCTAATGCTCTGATACCATTGACAGGACCCACCCCGGGTTAAACCCCTTTTACCCGAAGTAAATCCTGCGGGGACCACCTCAAGGGAACTTCTTACCGAAACCCCCTTGAAATGGCCAACCCTTCCTACTAAACTAACTAAACCGGGTTAGTCAGAGCAGTCTACAGAGAGGATTACCCCAAAGAATTTCAAGCAGCAACGGAATTATCGACTATGCCTCGACTCTCGTACGCGCTCGACCTCCTCTCAAGAACCCTGCATCACTGGGCATTTAAAAACGAAAGGCCCAGGGGAGAAACATTTAAAACTGTTAGAGTGAGTGGACGAAAATCACATATAAAAACTTCATTTCCTGTAATGTTCTCCCAAAAGTATATCAATTTAAAAATCATTTATGCATGCCCACAATGACTAAATTTCCGCAAATGCATGATAAGATAAACCAGCAAGGAATATGGGAAGAGAAATGTTCACCAAACATAATAAGTCTGACCTCTCAGACTAGGGTCGGAGCTAAGAGCTCTAGTAGCGCCCTCACGCTACGATATGCTAGCTAGATAAAATAATACGGTCAACCCTTATAATATCAACCTGACCTCTCAGGCTTGTCTGACCTCTCAGACCAGGGTCGGAGCTAAGAGCTCTAGAATATGTGATAACGGTCAACCCTTATAATATCAACCTGACCTCTCAGGCTTGTCTGACCTCTCAGACCAGGGTCGGAGCTAAGAGCTCTAGATAAAGTGGAAATGGTCAACCCTCATAGTGCACTACGTAGTTTGCCTGACCTCTCAGGCTAGGGTCGGAGCTAAGAGCTCTAGTAGCGCCCTCACGCTACTCTAACTAGCATATTTATTGGTCAACCCTTAAAATAAAAATTCATAACAAGACAATAATCAAATTCTCTTCCCAGAACAATTAATTAAAACAATTCCTTGTCATATATGCATAAATCCACTTTCCGACGAAATCTCGGGTTCAATTCTATTCAAAGGACGGCCATCACCGTCTATCACCATTTTCGGGAGAAATAGTAAATCGAGTAATAACGTAAATACGTTCAAGAACCCGAGAGATATATAATTCTCGAAAACAATCATAAACATCATGCAATTAACTCAATAATTAAGGCATGCATTTATTTAAAATAATATGTCCACTCACAGTACTATTGCGACCTTCCCGCTCGGAAAGCTCCTCGAGCGAAACCCTCGACTACCGCGTAGTCGAGCCCGTCTCACGTCCGACCAGAGACTGTACAACAAATCATCAAATTAGTCAATCACAGTTGACTTGGTCTTTTCCTAGTTTGACCAGGAAATTCCTATTTGACCTCAAGTTGACCAAGTTCCTTTTTATGACACTTTAACCTTTTTGACTTTCTTTCCCGGTTATCGACTCTTAATTCAATTTACCGGAAGTCCGACTCAGTTTCCGAACTTTCCTTTATTACTTTAACTTGACGTTAGGGTGTCACGTATTAATCGATATGCTTAACCTCGAGTCGATATACCGATTTAACATTTTCTTATAAATTCCAGTTATCACTTTCCGATAACAATTTAACACTTTACCCAAATCCTTTACTATTGGATTTCACCTTCCTTCATTTAATTCATTTCCCAAATATTTACTTTCCATAAATAGAAAGTTTCTTAAATGGAGAGTTTCCCAAAATAGAACTTCCTTTAATGGAAACCTTCCCAAAATGGAAAGTTTCCCGAATTAACAGGTTTCCAACTTAAAAGGTTTCCTAAAATGGTAAGACTCCCAAACACGGTTAGTTTCCGTTTTTAACACATTTCCTTACGTAATTCCCGATTACGACCCTTTAATTCTATTAACCGGAAACGATGAACTTTAAACAGGAGTCGAAGACTACCTCTCGGCATTTAGCCGGATTTACTGCTTCGCCGGATTGTCACCGGATTCCGGTCAACTCTCCGGAAATTTTACCGGAGTTTCCCTCGTTTCTTGATCACCAAGTTATCGACATGAAACGACGAAAACAATAACCAACTCATCAGATCATCAACACATCAACATGGGATCAATTCAGCTAATCAAACACACTGTAATCTTAGGGGAAACGTCACTCACCACCTGTCTGCCCAAACTGCCTCCTCCTCGGTTCCTTCTTCCCTTTCCCCGCTCTCATTTTCACAACCCCATCACCATCTCCACTCCTTCCTCCTCTGCCGGGACAGAGACCACCCTAAACGACGGCGTCGGTACCAGAACTCCAGAAAACACAGAAGAAATGGAGGAAGAGTGATTAGGTCCACAATTAACATCAGAGTTCCAAGAAGGGTTCGAAATTGAAGGAGGTGTAAGAAGATTACCTTCCAGACCCATGGCTGGCCGGAGAGGAAGGAAAACCGACAAGGAGACCGGTTTAGGGCTAGGAGTTGACTTTCGAATTGGAGAGGAGAGTGAGTGGATGGGGAAAAGATGACCATGGATGGGGAGAGGAGACGGAGGCGAACTCAGCGGTGGTGGCGCGACGTCCAGGCGTGGGCTGACGCGGCGGCAACGGCGGCTGGACGGCGGGTCTGCATCAGACCTTCCCGGTCTCTCCCTCTGCCTCTCTCTCTCTCTTCTCTCGACAATAATGAGAGAAAGAGAAGAGATTGGTTTGTATAAAAATTAGATCCAATGGTCCAAAATGCTAGTTGAGATCAAAGGCCACGATCGAATGCTAGTTTAGAAATTACCAAGGACTTTGGAAATTCGTAAGAAATAGACGGAATCTCCGAAAAATAATCCGAAAATACCAGGAGTCTCGTGTCGACACGTACTACCACACCGAGTCATCAATTCAGGTATTTGGAGTACTTTTAAAAACTCGAAAATTAACTCGAGCGATAACTTATCGAATTACCGATCGCAATTAAAAATCCTCGGTAACTCGTGAATTTCTGTGAAAGGTAACTTTTATTAACTTCACAAGATTCGGGGTGTGACATTGTTGGCCCCGGTTTGTTGTGAAGACAAACCCAGAATTTCAGCCACATGGATCCAGAGAGTTCTTTCATGTGTGGTCAACATGTTTTACTCGAGCTGTGTGTGTGGCTATTGCATATGTTTTTAAATGCCCTAGACGTATTTCTATACGTATATTTACATATATAAGCCATATGTTTTCTCATGGGTTTTAAACCCTGACTTGGTTGGCTTTAATTTGGCCCCATTTGGGTTAGCGAGGACGAGTTGCTCACCCCTACATATTTTCATGTCTTCAGCACCCATCTCTGGAGGAGGTGGACTAAGAGCTCATGGAGCGACGTCGGTCATCGTGCACTTCTACTTTCGGGGACACCCATTCTGGTGTGGGCTCCATATTTTATGATTTCCGTATTTGATGCTTTTAATAATCTGTTGCGTACTTTGAGACATTATTCGAGCTTGTTATTCCGAGGATTTTTCTTTGTATTATATTTGTCTCGGGTATTTCCATTTGCTACCTTCCGCTTGTAAAATATTTGTATGCTATTCTGCACATTTTTCATTTCATATTTGACATTCATATTATTTGTGTGTTGATTATTTTATTCATAGCCTTGTGGTTTCGGTCTGGAGGGTTATTACTACGTCAAATGACATATTGATTTCTCTCAACCGGGATTACGGCAATTACCGTCGTGTTCCGGAGCCGGAAATAGCCCCGGGATGTGACATATATAAGTTATTTGATTACTTCATACTACTACTTTTCGGTCACGTTATGGTTATTATGAGTTTGTTGTGATGACCTTTGAACATACATGTGAGACCCTGATTTATTTTATTAATTTTTCGACACATCTAGGGTTTATTTTTGATTTCTTTCGGTACGTCGAGAATGCACTCTAATATTTTAATATTAGAGCGAACATCGCCACTTGCGTAGGAGTATTTACGGAATTTTTTTCCGGCATTCTACGTATTTGTCCTATTTTACGGACTTGATTTGACCATTTATTTTCAAGTGTGTTTTACAGAAAATGTTTTCGGGTTTTTTCGTTATTTTTAAAGTCGGAAGAGATCGTGGCCGTTGAATTCGTTTGACGAATCATGGCTGTTAAAAAGTTTTATAAAATCCTTTCTGTCTCTCTCTTCCTTATCTCTTTCCTTTTGTTCTTCTCTTTCTTTTCTTTCCTTTTTCTTCTCTCTTTCCTCTTCTGTCGCCTTTCCTCTTCGAACTCTCTCTCTCTTCACTCTCAACAGATCGGAGACCGCCCCAGACGAGCCTCGTCGCCCCGCGTGCTGCCTCATCACCGCCACCATCAGGCTCGCCGAGCCCCAACAACCACACCCTGACCCTCAACCGTGCCAGTGCCGCCTCGACCGCCGCCTGCCAGAGGAGAGAGGAAGCTTCAAAACTGCCCAGTCGAGTTGGGTAGCGAACCAGACCGGAGGCGAGCCAAGGAAGCTTTCAGACACCACTAGAAGCTGCCTGGGAGCGAGGAGGAGGCGAGCGGAGCTCCGCTGGAGGAGAACCGCTAGAAAACAGTGGAGTTCGACTTCGAGGTATAAAAATCTTCATATTTTCTCTCGATTTTACATGGTTAGACTGCTTGGATGTTGTAGAAGGTAGAAATGCAGGTTGGAGCCTGGTTTGGCCGGAAAAACCTAGTTTTCCGGCGAACCAGCTGATCGGAGAAGACAAGGGCGATAGATTTACTTTTTTACAGTTTTACCGTGAGGTGAAATGACAAAAATACCCCTATCAGTTTTCTATATTACAAACTGTCATTTTACTGTTTAACTTTTAAGGTTTTACAGTTTTACCTGAGTTACTATTTACCGGTTGATGTTCACTATTCACTATTTGACCAGTTGACTTTTACTATTTACAATCTGACTGGTTGACTTTACTAATTACCAATTGACTTTTATTATTCACAGTTTGACTGGTTGACTTTTACTATTCACTAGTTAACTTTTTACCATTGATCATTAACTTTTACTATTCATGATTGACCGTTGACTTTTGACTTTTACTTTAGAAGACCGATTTTTAAGTTTTTACCGCTACGATTGAATGGTTTAAAGGTTTTATAAATTAAATAGACGACAGAAAGACGTTAGTACCGAATGAGTAATAATCTCGATTCTCACCCGGTTCGAGAATCGAGGCATCAATAATTTGGGTAGTGCTCTACGATATAAAAGTTTGTTTGTGCATTGTCGATACCTCGCGATATATGTTTTCTTACTTTATCGCTTCATTAAATATTTAGAAAACCGAGGCTAGACACACGTGATGATTCGGATCGAAAAGTAGCACCGTTGTCCTGATTTTCGGTCTTTGGCCTGAGAGTGACAGGACTTAGTGTTTAGACTATTTTTTCCCACAGTGTCGATGATCGTGAACCTCTAGAGGGGCATTGCCCTGTTTATTTTATTTTCCTACTTACGCTTGTCTTGCACAGAGTTATGCGAGTGGTAAGTGCGGTGTGTTGTTATGAGTGAACTGTTGGGTATTAGCTGGAAATGGACAATCTCGCTACTACGCGTCTTCGGGCGTATAGGTAGTTGGCTCCAGTTTGTTGTGAATACAAACCCGGGATTCAGCCGCCCAAATCCGTGAAGCTCTACAGGCTGTTATGTTACTTTGAGCGCTCAATTATTTTGATGTTAGCATGGGCACATGGAAAATGAATTTTTATAAATCTGCCTATAAAACCAAATACAGTTTTTGGTTGTTGCATGTTTTACGAATTGTTTAATCACCGGTGAAAGTTATATGTAGTATCTATCTATGAGAACTACAACTTTGTTTCAAACCCTATCTTTGTTGGGTTCGGCTCCTTTTGAGTTAGCGAGGACGAGTGCTCACCTCTACTTTGCAGGTACCCGGTAGACTTGCTTTAGAAGAGATGGATCGGTGACTAGGGCTTGGCAGTGCATGTTGTTCAACATCTGTGTTTTGGGATCACCTTGGAGGAGCTTTTCATCCTTCGTGATACTTCAACTTTTCGACCTCTGTGACTGTTGATTTAGACGCATTTGGCGAACTCTGACCTATCGAGCTTTTATCCGCTTGTATTTTGCTCGTTGGCCCATATTGTATATTCACTGACTTGGACTTCCTTCATGTATCTTGTAGTCTTAGTCCGGTATGTTACCTTCCGCACTTGTATATATATTTATTTATTCATTCATTTGCTCCTCAAATTTATGTCATTTTATTTAAATTAGCCTTATGGTTTCGGTCTAGTGGGTAGTCAATACGTCAGATGACGTATCGGTTATCCATTAGTCCGAGATCACGGCGGTTACTATCGTATTTCAGGGCCGGAAATAGTCTTAGGATGCGACAATACTAATGCACCCGCCGCTTTCATGGATCTCATGAGTAGGGTGTTTGGCCCATATCTTGACCGATTTGTGATTTTCTTCATAGATGATATCTTGGTCTACTCTAAGAATGTGAATCAGCATGCAAAACACTTAGGTTGGTTTGCGGATATTGAAAGAACCTCAGTTGTATGCAAAGCTCAGTAAGTGTGAGTTTTGGTTAGATAAAGTGGGGTTCTTGGGCCATATTGTGTCAGCCGAAGGTATTAGTGTGGATTCTTGAAATGTACAAGCGGTGATGAGTTGGAAGAGACCTACTCGTGTAAAGGAGATTTGTAGCTTCTTAAGTTTGCAGGGTGCTATCGCCGTTTTATGGAAGGTTTCGCAAAGATAGCTGCTCCCCATACTAGATTGACAAGGAACAGTGTTAAGTTTGAGTGGTGTGAAGGTTGTGAGCAGAGTTTTCAAAGAGTTAAGAGTTGTTTAGTTAGTGCTCTAGTTTTGGCACTATTGATGATAGTGGAGAGTATGTGGTCTACAGTGAAGCTTCTAGACAAGGTTTGGGTGGTGTGTTAATGCAACATGGGAGAGTTGTTGCTTATGCCTCTAGGGAATTGAAGTCACATGAGGGAAATTACCCCACCTATGATCTAGAGCTAGCAGCAATAGTTTTCGCACTTAAGATGTGGAGACACTATCTCTATGGAGCTAAGTGTTAAATTTGCATTGATCACAAGAGCCTTCATTATATGTTCACTTAGAGAGACATAAATCTAAGGCATAAGAGGGGTGGATGAAGTTGATTGTGGATTATGATATTAGTATTAAATATCATCCAAGAAGAAAAAATGTTATGACCGATGCTCTTAGTCGTAATTCTTTTGTTTCCTTGGCTCATTTGAGAGCAGTTTGAGTTCTACTCCTCTATGAGTTACGAGCTACTATCGTTGAGGGTTGGAAGGATGAAGTTGAAATCTTGGTGGCTAGTTTTCATGTGAGGCTTGTTTTGATAAAGTGCGGCAGGTGTAGTATAATGATCCGTAAATAATGCGGTTGTTCAAGAATAGACTTCTCAATTAGAGGATATGGGACATTATAGTTCAAGAATAGACTTTCTGTTCATAAATCAAATGAGGTGCTAAAGCAGTAGATTATGAAGGAAGCTCATAGTTCGGCATATGCCGCACATCCTGGTAGTACTAAAATGTACAAGACCTTGAAGGATCATTATTGGTTGCCAAACATGAAACGGGAAATTGCAGCTTTTGTGAAAAGATGCTTGATTTATCAACAAGTGAAGATTGAGAGACAGAAGCCTGCTGGTTTGCTTAAACCTTTGCTTATTCCCGTGTGAAAAGGGATGACATCACCTTGGACTTTGTCTTCAGCTTACCACATACCCGTGATGGGCACAATGATATTTGGGTTATTGTTGATCGATTAACCAAATTCGAACATTTTCTGCCAGTGAACAAGAAGTATGCATATGATAGGTTGGCAGAACTGTATGTGAATGAGATTGTGAGAATCCATAGAGTGCCTAAGACTATAGTGTCAGATCGAGATCCTAGATTTGCCTCCAGTCTTAGAGAGCTTTACAGGCACTCGATTGCATTTCAGCACTGCTTTTCATCATCAAACTGACGCGTAGTTTGTGAGGACTATTCAGACCTTGGAGGATGTGAGACCCCGATATTTTTATTTAATTTTTTCGGCGAACTTATGGTTTAATTTTGATTTCTTTTCGGTACGTCGTAAATATAGTCTAACATTTTTACATTAGAACACACGTCGCCACATGCGTAGGAGTATTTACATAATATTTTTCTGGCACTCCACGTATTTTCCTTCTATTTTAAGGATTAATTTGACATTTTATTTTAAATTAAATAATTTTTCAGAGAATGTATTTTAAAGCTGAGGTTAAATCGTGACCGTCTAAAATTCTATATAAACCCTCTCACCCTTATCTCCACTGACACCTTATCTTCTTTCTCTTTTTCTCCTCCTTTCCTTTTTCTTCTTTCGTTTCTTTCTCTCTTTCCCTTTATGTTCCCTTCCTCTTCGGTCTCTCTCTCTCTCCATAGAGAGAAACCCAGCGACCACTCCCAGCCAGACCTCGTCACCGCGCGTCCTGCCTCATCGCCACCGCTAAAAGCTTCACCTCGCCCCTGCGACCAAGCCCTGGCCCACAACCGCTCGAAGACGTTAGGACAGACGTCCAGCCGAGGAGGAGAAACATGCCAAAGTTTGCCTACTCGACTTTGACGTTGAACCAGACTGAAGGCGAGCTAGGGGAGCCCCAGGCAACACCCGAAGCTGCTCAGAAGCTTGGAGGAAGAGGAGAACACCTAGAAACACTTCGTTAGAGGAGATCTGCTGGAGATCTACTGTGTTTGACGTTAAGGTATAAAAACACACTTTTCTCTCATTTCATGCCTTGTTAGATTGCTTGGGTTGTGTAGTTATTGGATATGCAGGTGAAGGAGCTCGATTTGGCTAAGATAGCAGGTTTCCGGCCAAACCACTAGATCGTAGAAGACACAGTAAAAACCCTGGTGAGGTGAAATTACCTGTTTAACCTTGACAGATTTACTTTTAACTCTTACAGTTTTTACTTTTACTATTTATAGTTTTACTGTGTTAACTTCTACTGTTACCGAGTTGACTTTGACTTTTACAGTTTAATGTTGACTTTTACTGTTACTGGTTGACCGTTGACTTTTACAGTTTACTGTTGATCGTTGAATTTTACTGTTTCAAAGTTGACTTTTGACTTTTACTATAACAGATTGACTCTTTTATATTTTTCCACTACAGTTAATTAATTTAAAGGTTTTAGAATTACCAAATGGGTTTATAAACATGTTTAAAAATATTTTAAATTAAATAGGCGATGAAACGACGTAAATACCGAATAGATAACAATCTCGAATTCTCGCCATTTCGAGAATCAGGGTATCAAATATTAGGCTCTAGTGTCGGAAAGATAAACGAGAAGTTCATCGAGTCGTAAATTGTAAATAATAAATTTTCGAATGCATTTACCTGACTATGTCATTTATACCTCACAAACAGCCCTAGAGCGCATCATCGCCAGCCTCAGAAGGATCGGGATATCAGGTAGTAGGGGGCAGGCCCAATGGGTGAGCCGTAACCCTCCTTGGTTAGTGGCTTTTCATTTATTATATATAAATAAAGGTATAAGCTGCATTGATTTACTGTATAACCACACGCTCTTACTTGCATTGGTGTGTGTGTGTATGTTTTGGATCAAAAAGTAGTACCGTTGTCAAAATTTCCGGTGCTTTGTCTGAGAGTGACAGGACCTAGTATTTATACTATGCTTCCCACAGAGTCAATGACCGTGAACCTCCGGAGGGGCAATGCTCTGTTTATATTTTATTTCACTTACGCTCGTCTCGTATAGAGTTAAGCGAGTCGTAAGTTTGTGTGCTACTATGAGTGATCTGTTGGGCATTCGCTGTCAATAGACACTCTCGCAACTATTCGTTCTCAGGCGCATAGGTAGTTGGCCCCGGTTTGTTATAAAGACAAACCCGAGATTTCAGCCGCGTGGATTCAGAAAATCCTTCATGTGTGGTTATCGTTATTTTACTTGCGCTTTGTGTGTGTGACCATACTGCATATATTTTAAATGCCCTAAACGTATACTTGTATACATATATCTACATATATAAATTATATGTTTTCACATGGGTTTTTAAACCCTAATTTGGTTGGGCTTCGGCCTTATTTAGGTTAACGAGGACAAGTTGCTCACTCCTAAATCTTATCTGGTTTTCAGCACCCTTCCCTAGAAGAGCTAGACTAGGAGCTCGTGGTTCAGCATCGGTCATCGTGCATCTTCGCTTTCAGGGACACTTTTTTGGTGTGGACTCCACTTCTCATGATCTCCATATTTGATATAATAACCACACTTTGAACTATTCAGACTTGTTTATTTCGAGACTTCCTTACTGTTTTTATATATTTGTCTCGTGTTTTCTATTCACTACCTTCCACTTGTGCAATAATTTAATAATTATCTGCCCATCTATCATTTCATATTTGTCATTCATATTATTGTATTGTGATTATTTTATCTTAGCCTTGTATTTTACTGGAGGGTAGTTAATACGTCAGATGACGTATTGGTTACTCATTAGTCTAGGTTTACGATGGTTACTGCCGTATTTCAGGGCCGAAAATAGTCCCGGGATACGACAGAGGATATGTTGAGATCTTGTACTATGCAATTTAGAGGGAGTTGGGATAAAAACTTGGCGTTGATGGAGTTTGCCTACAACAAGAGTTATCATTCTAGCATAGGTCTCCTTTTGAGACACTTTATGGGCAGCAGTTTCGTACGCCTTTTTGTTGGAATAAAGTGGGAGAAAAAGAGTTGTGTGTGTCAGGACCCACCCCGGGTTAACCCCTTTAACCCGAGGTAAATCCTGTGGGGTCCACCTCAAGGGAACCCCTTTAGACAACTCTTCCTATAAACAAACTCAGCACTTCCATGTATAATTTAAATCAACTCCAAACTCTTGGAGTCATCCTGCTCCCTAAACCACAACTACACTTCACAAAAAAATTAAACTAAATTAAGTTGGGGTAATTAGAGCAAAACTACATAGATGAGATACCTAAATAAAATTGCTAGCGTCAGCGGATTAGTTGGCTAGCTAGCATCTTTATATATATGACGACCCTTCATGGTGATAAAAACAAGCAATATGAAAAGTCATTATTATATGACTACTCCCCCGTAAATTAAAACATGCATCTCATGCATGAGGCACGGTTCCCTGACCGTCCTCAAAATTATAGCCATAAAACAACGCATTTCAAAATATAATCGATATAACATAAATTTTCAGCCGACATAAGATAGGAGCTTACGGGAGGGGAGCAACCCACCTTCCTGGCCCTACCGGTTCATTAAATCAACAAAAAAAAATCAAGTTTATAAATTTTTATAAATATTTGAGCATGCACGGTTTTAAAATAAAAAGTCTACTCACAGATTTAGGCCTTAGCCTGACGAAATCTGAATCGCTTCTCAAGCGAGAACTCCTCATCTCTTGTTACACGAATAATAGTAAATCTTAATTTGTCAAACGAATAATTATTTAAAATTGGCAATGACATTACCCTCGGTCAAAACTCTCAAATTTAATTGACAAAAATCCCCGGTCTTCAACAATAGCTTAGGAGTCCTTAAAATATGTCTCAAACCTTAATCTGTAAAAATCGATGGCCAGAATAATATTTTATTATCCGTTGATAATATTAAACTTGAAAAATTCCAAACCTTACCAAAACTCCTTCAAAATTACCAAATTTAAACCATAGACTCTTCTCATTTTATACTATTTAATGGGCATGAAAAACTGCCCAAAAAGTGGCGGCACCCCTGCCAGCTCCGCCACCAGCGGCGGCCGCCGGCAGAAATTCCGGCGATCTCCGATCGCCACCAAAGTTTAACAGTAGCTTCGCTTCATTATTTGGAACAATTTTCTAGTTCAACTCAAAGGCCAATTCGTCTTCTAACTTGGTCAATCGAAGAAAAAATTAAAAACCCGAAATATTTTTAAAAACTTCAAAACTTCAAAAATTCGATTCTCCCTCCACACTCCAAATCAATTCACCAAACTTTAGGGTGAGTAGTACTCCTAAAACCCATTCTAACAATATATAGAACTCACAAATTGGTGGCTTGAGGAGGGAGAAATCCGATCTAGATCTCATACTGTATACTTGGTAATCAAATTGAAATTTCTCCAAAACCAAGGGGAGATAGGTCGAAAAGCTTACCTAGAATTGAAGTAGACTCAGAGGCGTTCCTTTTTTGACTGGTGCGGCAGCCTGAGGTGGCCTGGATCGTCAGTTGCGACGCCGAGAAGCTCCGACAGATTTTCTGCCTAAATTTTTGATTTTTGGACTATTTATAGCCATTTTATGAAATTACCCATATGCCCCTGACTTCGGACCCTTATAACTTCTTCATACGAACTCCGATTTGAGCATGCTGCATCTCAACTAACTCGTATCGACGTCCTCTACAACTTTCATGAAGAAATTTTTACCAAATTCTCAACTTTATGAAAAGTAAACTTTACGGTCATTATACAGTCAAACAGTTACTTTAAATGGTAAAAAGGTAAAAGTAACCAACGGTAAAATAATTTAAGGACTGGGATGTGACAATTCTCCCCACCTTATATAAATTTCATCCTTGAAATTTCTATTCTCTAAGTCCAACACAGTGGATGACACTAGTACTTAAAATATTCTTATCATTCTCAAGTAACAACTCATTTATGAGAAGTCTTCCAAATCGCCTCACAAATAGTATTGTCATAACCCTGCACACCTGCTCTTTATGTTCAATATCCTTACTGATTCTCCTTATAAGCTAATTTTTAGTACTAGCCGGAAGGCTATTCACATAAGATGTAAGAAAATAGACGAATTCTCGTAACGTGAACATATGTGACACTAGGCATCCAATATAACCCCTTGGATACCCAACATATTCCAAAACTCATGTAACTTTGTCACATGTCACATTTTCCAACATAGCACTCCTCCCTACGTGGATAACCTCTAATACTCCACCATTTTCTGACGCACGACTACTATTCTCGAGTCAACACTAAAGCGTTTGAAATCATACATCTAATCACTGATTATACCAAAACTCCGACTTCTTACTATACTCTAAACCATGTACGATGTGGAATACGACACTGCCTACAAATTGTCCACCGACTGTAATCCTCGTGGAAATCACTACTGTTTCTCATGAAAAGATTACAAACTCTGTCGTGTACTGAAAACATCCCTAGAAAACAATCCCCTGTTGTCTAAGCCGGATTATAATCACCCATAGGCTTGTCTACTTCTTTCCACTTACTGGAAGTAGCTAACCCGAATGAGGGCAAAGTTTGTTACCATCACCTGGTGCGGACCTTATGGCGTCAAGCAACAATTCATTACCACCCTACTTTCAAACTCCACGTCAAAACCACAAGTTAACACTACATCTCATGCATTCATACCGGCTCGCAACGATCAACTAACCCTCAAACCGAACTGATTGAAAATTCATATCCTGCCAAACCGCAGGAAACCAAGACTCTTGATTGCCAACATGTCTCATAAACAATGTTCACGGTAACCTACCAAGAAAAACAAAATCATAACTGAATTTGAGACACCTGAGCCCTTCATCCTGTGAACTAGATCACATAATCTGTATCACGTTACCATGAATTTTCCGTTATATGAGACTGATAAGGAGTAATTTCTTTTCTGCACATGACTGCTAAAATGCTCCCACTTGCGTACGCTAAACAATATTCTAAGGTTACAAGACACTAATAAAAGTTGAAATTAATGAACCGAATATGCCCAAATCCTTAGATGTGAGAATCCAAAATACTTACTCTTAGTAGAATGTTTAACGTAAAACTACGTTAAACCCGTTTTAACATCCACTAAAAAACAAGTTTGGATCCCCACTTCTTCGTTAAAACCATACGCATAAGGCTCAGTTGACATCTCCAAACAACTAAAGTCAACTAATGCAATCTCGAGAAGTAATAACACTCCCTATTTCTCTGCTATTCAAGCCAATAACATCGAGGCATTAAAATAACTTACATTAGGCATCTGCGAGTCACCTAACCCGCTCGACGAGACACCACGAGTCTCATCATTCTCCATGCTAAGTCTTGAGTGACGCACAAATGTGAATCTGAACTCAAGCTGAAATTACGAAGCAAAGGAAACGTCATTAAAGCCACAACTTCAACGGACTCATTAACATCACCAGCATCACTAAGCCTGGACAACCACCAGCTTCTTTTTACTTTAAGTGACACTTTCAACACCCTATGACGTCGTCTCTCTGGCCAATAGCCACATTTCTCTTTCTACTTCCATTACTAATAATAAGTTCGACAACAGATTAATATTAGACGTCAGATACTCGAATCACATACATCTCATAGGTGCCACTACTTCTCACAATAAAATTTCTAGCCTGAAAATTCTACCGCACAGCGCGTGCGATGAACACCAAAACACTTTTCATAAGGCAAAATAGTTTTCATTCGAGAACCATCAAAACATACTAGGTTTTGCCATCATCCATGTCTGATACCTCCACAAAAGTCAAATTACACATCCACTCTAGGCTCTACCTCAAGAGGAAACCAAATTCTAACTTTAAAATCAAAACTCATGTACATCACCAACATTAATAATAGTCTAATTGAAACCGTAACCAGGACCATAAATCAACATAACGATTCGGCCAATTGTCGTAAACCATATTGATGAAGAAATAACACTTCCTTGCCGTAAACCATACTCCGTTGACTCATACACTTCTTTAGTCAATAAATAAATCATCACTCCTGCTCCTGCAATTCATACTCACTGCATTTCAACTTGTGGCTCCAAGATTTGTTACTTAATCGGACCCCGAATCACTTAGGGTCGCCACTTAGTCATCCATCACCTCTGACTTCCACCCTGCAGTCAAGTCTGCACTCTGCTCGGGCACCTAACAAACCATCTAGAAACTCTACTCTTTTAACTATGATGTCCGCGCCTCAGCAGTTCTTGATACTAACTCAATTCAAACCATGGCCAACTTCATATGTCCACAGAATAGTTTCAACCAATCACCTTATTACTGGCTGATGGACGCATACTCAAAAAGTGATGACCTCTTAGGTCAATCAGAGATTAGTATATGGTCTCACCACACAATCGTACCCCTAGGTAACGTCAGCCATTTTTGGCAATCTGCTAATCAATCACAAATTTTAGGCTTATAAGAATAATCTCATAACAACATATCCTGAATTAACTATGGACATCAACTCTCTTACTCTATTATGGACATCAACTCTCTTACCCTCTCTGGATAGTAGCTGGTCTGACCCTTTTCGGTGGTAGCTGGTCAGTAGGACCCTCCCGGATAGAGTAGGTTAGGACCCTCTTCGGTGGTAGCTGGTCGATTGGACCCTCCCGAATAGAGCGTGTCATGGGACCTTCTCCGATTGAGCTGGTCTATAGACCCTCCCGTGGTAGAGCTGGTTAGTTGTTTTCTCGTGGTTGAGGTTAACACCCCACATTTAAATTATGGATTTGAGCCAATGGATTTATTTTTCGATTTATTTATTCATTTCTTATTGGTTGCGTGTATGTGAAGTTTGGAAAATCAAAGGGAAAACATGAAAAGATTTTTACCTTTTCATATTTGATTTTCGTCCACTCACGCTAATATTGTTTTTAAATGTTTTCCCCTAGGTCCTTCGTTTTCAAATGCCCAGTGTTGCAGGGTTCCTGAGATGAGGTCGCGCGTACCGAAGTCGATGCATAGCTAATTAATCTGTTGTTGCTCACTCAGTGTTTTAGGTATACCTTTCATGTAGACTGCTCTGATTACCCCAACTATGTTAATGGAATAAGATAGTAAAGCGTAGTTGTGACTTGAGGAGCAGGATGGCTCCAGGAGTTGGGGGTGATTTAAATTATTCATGGAAGTACTGAGTTGGTTTGTAGAAAGGATTGTCCATTTAAAGGGGGTTTCAGTAAGAAGTTCCCTTGAGGTGCACTACCAGAATAAGTATCATAGCCGACGAAAAAAAAATTAACAGGCCGACGAAAAAAACTTTCGTCGCCTAAGTGAAATTTTCGTGGCTAAAGTGGACTTTTAGCCGACGAAATGTTGTGTCGTCGGCTAAAATAGTTTTTTTCATCGGCTAAAGTCTGTGAACTATAGCCGACGAAATTTTAAAACTTTAGCCGACGATATATATAATTTCGTCGGCTAAAATTCTTTATATTTCCAGATCTAGACAGTAGCTGATTTGAAAGAAGAAACGGGAGAAAAAGTTTTGGGGTTGGCAAAATTTTTGGGTGTTTTCGAAATCTGTCCGAAATTAGTTTGTGGCGCTATATATAGGTACGTATATGTATATATCTTGTTTTTGAGTTGATTTAAGCGTTTTATTTTCGTTATGCATTGATTTTGAGTTTTAATTAGAGTGGATTATATTGTGATTGAGTTGATCGATTTGGGTTTGATAATATATATGAAGTTGTTGTTATATATATATATATATATATATTAATTTGATTATATTAATTAGCAATTATTATATATATGCATGTATATATATATATATTAATTGTACGTTAACTGCAGATATAATATAAAAAAATTGAATGATTCGTAAATTTAATTAATTAGCGTTTATACATATATATTATGTTATCTTCTCAGGATATGGATAAGAGTTGGATTTCGCTT
Organism: Comarum palustre; assembly: GCA_951800085.1. Taxonomy (NCBI): domain Eukaryota; kingdom Viridiplantae; phylum Streptophyta; class Magnoliopsida; order Rosales; family Rosaceae; genus Comarum; species Comarum palustre. Next base: position 2,152,842 of record OX637590.1, read on the forward strand.
CCAAAATGGGACAAAAGATATGCTAAAGGAGTTGTTAGTTTTATTGAATATGTGATGAATAATTCTAAAGGGAATACAATTTTCTATTGTCCGTGCACTAAATGTCAATGTTGCAGCGATATGTATCGATTTCCAAATGACAAGGTTTGGCAGCACCTTAAAAGTAATGGGTTTTGGGAGAAGTACACATGTTGGATATATCACAATGAAACATCATCAAGGGGTCCGCATGATCATGGGCAATTTTCTGAGACGGGCAGTACATCCAACAATCCAACAACGGCCTTCATCAACGATATATTTCCTTATGAGAGGGGTGTATGCTCTGAAGGACCGTATATGTCTGAGCCGGTGCAGCCCTTCCCTAGAGTTGTCAACACTGCTGGTATTGACAGGTACAACAAACTACTTGCTTTCCAACAGACCCCTGTGTACCCCGGTTGTCAGAAAACGGTTCTTGAAAGTGTGATGGACGTTATGAAGATTAAAGTTGAGACAAAATCGACTGTGAAGGCTGTTGATGAGTATCTACAGTACACTGCTTCGATGCTGCCCCACGGTCATCGTCTTCCTACCACTCATCATAAGGTTCGATGTATACTGAAAGATCTTGGGCTTTCCTACATCAAGATCCATGCATGCAGATATGATTGTGTTCTCTTCTGGGGTAAAGATCCAGAAGGGAATGACCTTGGTGACCTTGACACATGTCCAGTATGTCAGAGTGACAGGTATAAGTTGACTCCTGCAGGCAATAGGAAACCTATGAAGGTACTTCGGTATTTCCCGTTGAGGGATAGGCTGGAACGGTTGTACATGTCATCACACACGGCCAAATCTATGAGATGGCACGCTGATAGGGAATTGCAAGGCGAAGATACCCTTATACACCCTGCTGACGGGGAGGCCTGGAAGCATATAGACAGGGAGTTTCCTCATTTTGCGTCTGAGGTCCGAAATGTGAGGCTTGGGCTCTCATCCGACGGGTTCAATCCTTTTGGCAACATGAGTCTTCAATACAGTGTATGGCCGGTGATTTTGGTACCATACAATCTTCCTCCATGGATGTGCATGAAGAAGGAATACAATATGTTGAGTTTGTTGATTCCGGGACCCGGTTATCCAGGGAAGTGTCTCGATGTGTATTTGAGACCCTTGATTGAAGAGCTTAAGTTTTTTTGGGACGTTGGTCATCCCACTTATGATAAGTTCATTCACGAGATGTTCCAGATGCATGCTATGGTTGTTGGTACCATTAGTGATTTTCCTGCTCGTGGGATGTTGTCGGGCAACGTTGTTAGGGGATACAAGGCTTGTCCAGAGTGCCTAAGCGATGAGGGGAGCAGTAGTCATTGCAACAAGATATGTAGATTGGGTCACCGTACTCTCCTTCCGTATGATCACGAATGGCGGTTCGATGACAAGGCATTTGATGGGACTGTAGAACTTGGTGTGCCTCCTAGAAGATGGACAGGGGAAGAAATTTTAGCAGTGCTTAATGAGTATGATTTTGGGCAGCTCAGCAATCATCCCAATATAGTGGCGGCAATACCTGACAGACCCGACAGGTATAAATTTTTGACACATAAGAGCATATTCTGGGAACTCCCATACTGGAGTAAGTTGTTGATCAGGCACTACCTAGATGTGATGCACATAGAAAAGAATGTGTGTGACAGTGTGGTGGGAACCGTGCTGAACTTGGAGGGAAAGACGAAAGACGGTCCGAAGGCACGCATTGATCTTAAAAAAATGGAGATACGAAGACATTTGTGGTTGTAAGAAGGGAAGAAAAAAATGCCTCAAGCTCCGTACACCGTGAAGCTTGAACAGAAGAACGTAATTTTTAGGTGGTTGAGTTCTGTGAAGTATCCTTCAGGCTACGCAGGAAATATAGCCCGGTGTGTAAACATTCGGGACAATAAAATGTACGGGTTAAAGAGTCATGACTGTCATATTCTGCTACAACGTCTCTTCCCTATTTTCATTCGACCCTTCCTTCCCCGTCAGGTGGTGGAGCCGTTAGTAGCGTTGTCAAGATTCTTCCAGAAGTTATGCACAAGGGAAGTGACAAAATCTGATCTCCGGGAAATGCAACAGGACATTATTTATATCATGTGTAAATTTGAGAGAATATTTCCTCCAAATTTTTTTGACATCATTCCGCACCTGATGATCCATCTTCCCGAGCAATTGTTGCTTACCGGTCCAGTACACTATACTTGGATGTATCCTATGGAAAGGTATGTTTTTTACACCTAATGTTTTTATTGTACATGTTCATTGTATAATCGTAACATATGACAACAAATTTATTTATTTACAGACAACTTGGAGACTACAAAGCTTATGTGGCTAACAAATCCGCGCCTGAAGGATGTATAGCTGAAGCATATATTGCGCACGAGTGCATCACCTACATGAAGTTGTATCTAGGAGCATTGAAGGAAACTCCACAAACCATACCGGTTGATGAACCGAAGTTTAACCTTTCCATAGTCTCAAATGATGTTGAAGTTTATGGAATTTTACCAGAGTCCTACAAGTTGCAACCTCATGAGCTCGTCATAGCCCATTGGTGGGTATTGATTAACTGTCAAGAAGTTGAATACTGGAAAGACATCCATCTACACTGTCCAGACATTCAAGGTGATCTCGACTACCACAACAAGGAGTTCGCGAACTATTTTGGCGATTGGGTATGTAATTCTTTAACTCTGTTCATGGCTCATTGATTGCATAATTATTCATATTTACAATACATTGAATCTTTGGTTGCAGATGAACCATATTCAATTTGATGGTCACCCAAATTGGTCTCACGAACTAAGACTTCTAGCTATGAAGCCGATAATGTCAAGAGTTTACCTGATGTGCAAGGTCAATGGCGTGCAATTTATATGTGAAATGAGAGACAACAGACGAAGAACACAGAATTCTGGGGTTATGGCGCATGGTGGCCGGAATGGAGTTGATTATTATGGTGTTCTTGATTCAGTGGTGAAACTCGTTTATGGGCAAGGCATGACCGTGCACCTGTTCAAGTGTAGATGGTTTGATACTAGAAGCTCGCAGAGCATGAAGATTGATCAGTACGGGATTTTATCGGTGAACACTGGTACAAGCTGTTACGAAGATGACCCGTTTGTTTTTGCGACATCGGTGAAACAAGTGTTTTATCTTGATGACCTTGTTAAGGGTGACGCGTGGAAAGTAGTCAATCTTATGCACCCTCGAAACATTTACCGGGTGGCTACACTTGGAGAGGCCGAAGACGAGGAAGAAAATGTTGCGTATCAAGAACACAGTGCAATAGGTATTCCTGACTCCTCTACAATTCGCCTTAATAATTTTAAACTGGGTCGTTCGGTTCGAATTCATGATTTAGACGCTCGCCTTATTGATGTGGATCCAAATCAAGAAACAGACGACGACTCTTGTGATGTAGAAATGCATAGATTACCGGAAATTAATTCTGACACCGAAGAAGACTCATCGGATGATTCTGACTACGAGCCTTCTTAGTTATTTGAATTTGTAATACAATTTGATGTGTTTTATATGGTACAAGCTCTACAATTCCTAATGTATCTTAATGTTGGTTATATATGCAGGAAATTGTTATGGGTATGGTTAAACCAACTGTTTTTTTTATCTATTTGACAGTTTTAGCCGACGAAACATGTTGTATTTCGTCGGCTAAAAGTAACTTAGCCGACGAATACCCTAATTTTCCGTCGGCTAAACCCTAAACCCTAACCTCTAAACCTTAAAGTATAGCCGACGAATACCCTAATATTTCGTCGGCTAAAGTATAAATAATAATTTATACCGCTAGTTGCGTCTTCTCGATATGAAACTATTTGTAGTTGAAGGTCCGGACAGAATACGAAATTTAGGTGGCCAAATCACCGTTTGTTTGTGTTTAGGGGTTTGACTAACGGGAGTGACCGTGCGGATCGAGCCCTTACGTGTGTCCGATGATGCTGAAATTTTACCCTCACACATGTTTCAACATAATGATGATATCTGACGGTCGGTTTTGTGTTTCACAAGATGGATTGTCACAATCAAAATATGCCTACTAATGTTGTATAACTAATTTACTAAGTGTTAAGTAAATGTTTCGTTTTAAAAACAAACTATACGTAGATGCTTCAAACAAAAAAAAGTCGTGAGATAAGATATGACCGGAACGATGAAATATGTCTACGGTTAAAATTTCACGTAATTCCGATAAGTTTTGGTGCCAATACTTGCGGTCATTGCATTTTTTCTATTCGTTCACCATAGAGGACGCCCTATCTCCGACGGTTATTTTTCTTATAAATTTTATACCGCTAGTTGCGTCTCCTCGATATGAAACTATTTGTAGTTGAAGGTCCGGACAGAATACGTAATTTAGGTGGTCAAATCACCGTTTGTTTGTGTTTAGGGGTTTGACTAACGGGATTGACCGTGCGGATCGAGCCCTTACGTGTGTCCGATCATGCTGAAATTTTACCCTCACACATGTTTCAACATAATAATGATATCTGACGGTCGGTTTTTCGTTTCACAAGATAAAACATATAAATTGTGCATGAACTTACTAAATAATTATAAAATGTACTTTAGCCGACGAAATTACTAAAAAATTTCGTCGGCTATAGTTGGACTTTAGCCGACGAAATTAGGGTTTTGTCGTCGGCTAAAGTGGGAC